>CABFPE010000672.1:113770-140830 GCA_900660155.1 Hofstenia miamia | reverse complement strand
TATATATATATATATATATTCATCATTTGTATCATACTAATGGTGAAACTTCATTACAAACGACAAATTCTGAAAAAAATGACTGTTACACATGACGAATTGCCTTTTTGGGTTTAAAATTGAGGAGAATGCAAAATTGTTGAATTTTTTCAGTTAGTGTATCTCAGTATTCTCTCAACAATATATCCTACTGGATTAATTGGTCTAAAAATTTAAAATTAAAAAAAATTTTTTCTGGATTTCACAGATATTGGTTGTTTTAATTTCTCAGCAACCCACTACTGTTCTTGACTCTATAATTTGGGGAATAATCATTAATATTTCAGTTAATAATGCTTGGATCGACTTCTAACCTAGTTCTTTAGCTTTCAAATTAAAAACTACATCTACTAAAGTCCTCTAAAGATGTATAGGATGTGGATTACTTATTTTGTTTTTATTTTGAAATTTTCTTTAACAACCCACTATACTGGCTTTATCCTATACTTTGGGGAATAATCGTTAATATCTCAGTGAATAATACTTGGATCGACTTGAAATCTAGTTCATTAGCTTCCAAATTAAAAACTACATCTACTAAATTCCTTTAAAGATTTATAGGATATGTTATAATACCTTTGATTACTATGTACATATATATATATATTATATGTTTATTGAAGTTCAGGACTTTTGATTTTGCTGTAGCCAAGAAATTAATCAACTATGGAAGGCATCAATAGATCTATGCAAGGCGTATTGGCAGGTTAGAATGGAAAAAGACATAGAAAAGACGGCGTTTATAACCCCATAAGGATTGTACGAATGGATATACATGGCATTTGGCCTGTGTAATGTGCTTTCAACATTTCAAAGATATATAACGAAGGTGCTGAAAAATAAGAAACACAAGATGGAGGATGGAGTAAATGCATACATTGACGATATAATCATAACAAGTGACATGATCAAGGAACACCTTAAAAAACAGGAACAAACACTATCAATACTCCAAAAGGCAGGTCTGAGAATTTACAGTAACAAATGCAACATACTGAAGGAAAAGATCACATTCCTAGGATGAGTAATTGAAAAAGGGCGGATATGTATGAAGGAAAATGCAAGAGACATGATCAGAAGAATAGAGAAACCAAACAACAAGAAAGATATCCAAAGAATAATGGGGTTCTTCAACTACTATGGCACTTTTATACCCAACATTGCAGGGAAGACCGCCAAGATGACGCGGATGATGAGGAAGTCAGTACCCTTTATATGGACATGGCAAGAGCAGGAGGAGTTGGACAAAATAAAAGAAGAACTAGCAAAGTTGCCATCATTGAACACACCCAATTATAATGAAACATTTATACTAGTCTGTGACGCCAGCAAGGTAGTGATTGGATGCTGGGACAATTGAAGAATGGTAGGGAGTTACCCATACAGTTCTTTAGCCATAAATTGAAACTGAGCAAAGAAAACTATGGATCAACAAAGTTAGAAATGCTGGTGCTGGTTGAGAGCATCAAGAAATTTAGGCAATTCTTATTAGGCCAGCAGTTCAGAGTCCATACAGGCAACAGCAGGCTGGTGTGGCTCAAGAAGTTTTCAGGATAATGTCAAGATGATTGAATACCTAAATGAGTTTACTTTCACAATCAAACATTGAAGAAGAACACTGCATACTAATGCCGACTTCTGGACCATGCTGACTGAATACCAGAGAGATGCAACCAAAGAAGATGGAGAGAGAAAACAATTTCAATTCTTACCACACATGGAGTACAAGGGGCTGCCAGAGATGAACGTTGACAAAAAGGGGCAAGTAGTGCTACCAATTGCAATAAAGGAAGAGATATCAGAGTCAGAGATCATAGAAAAACAAAGAGACAAGGTAATACTAAGTGAAATTATAAAGAAGTTACAGGAGCCAAGTTTGAAATTATCAATGCTAGCTTCTATACTTGGAAGGACAAATAACAACATTTTCCTGTGGAGGAGAGTAAGAAGAGGATCTTGAACTGGACGTCCAATGGAAGACAGAAGGGATGAGAACCATCCAATGACTAATCAAAGGCACAGAGTGAGAAGGCATTTGTGTAGTCCCCAACACCTATTCAAGGAAAGTGAGACAAAAAGACATAATGCCTCTCCCACTGGAGATCTGCACCACTGATTTGAGGGCAAGCAGAAAACCAGTAAACACCCCAGTCCACCTTGCTGATTTGAGGGCAGTGTGACCATTGGAGTTCCAGGGGAAGGTGAAAGTGGGCAAAGAACCATGCATATACAAAAGCAATTTGAGGCTGACATATTGACGGACCCACAGCTTGTCAAGTGCTGAAAGCATCAACTGTGAGCCAATTCAAGGGCAAATCAGTGGAAACCATCAGCATGGACTCACTGGATGGTGAGCCAAGCACCAGTAAACCATTACAGATAAACAGCTACATGCCCCCTCCAAGAGCACATCAGAAAGAACAACATGCTCAAAAGAAAGAGAAAAAAGGATGTTGAAAATAGATGGGGAAACCCTGCACCCCTACTTCATGGGAACATTAAAAATGAGAACTAATGCATATCAAAAGTTTTCACCAGAAACAAAAAGTCATATACAAAAGATAGTGAAAACAGAGAGCAGCAACCTACCCATAGTATTGGATGCACAGAAAAGACTGATGGTCAATATGATAATAAGTTATCAAAGAGAACTGGATGAGACGGTAGAGAGGCCATAAATGCCAAGCACAGTTCATGTCACATTTGATGAGAACTTCACATTGGAAACAGTCCAAGGAATTATGGCATACATTGAACAAATTGCATGAATACCAGAGATCAATATTGATAAAGACAACTTAATGATTATCCACATTTTGAAAGACAAAGAATACAACAAAAACTTAGAAAAACAACTAGATCAAACGCTAAGGATGGCAAGAGTGCAGGGCATAAGAATAATGGTCATTGGCAGAACCACAGTAGAAGAACTACCACCATTCCTGGGTGAGTTACAAATGCAAGTAGAAAATGTGTTCTTGTGGGAAAAGATAACAACAGAAACAAGAGTAGCAGAACTGATATGCCTGGATTTGCAAATAGATTATTGGGTAGCCTACTGTAGACTGATGGTAGATCCCTGTATAGCTATAGATTTATACAAACAAATAAATACTATAGAAATGACAACAGATGCAGAGGGCATAGAGAAAGCAAATATGCTATTCATTAAGTGCAGCCTAATGCAAAGGCAAGAGCATATAAAGAGGATACAGGAAATTTGGAAAGAAATGAAATTACAAAAGAAAATGAAAGAAGAATGGCAAGAAATACACATCAAGGCCCTGTTGAAAAAATACCACAGAACAGTTGAGGTAGCACTTTCAGAAATCAACAGAGCATATGAACTAAATTCAACAAAGGATTTCAAAAATATGCTATTCAAGGAAAAGAACACGCCAGAAGTTAGATTCAGAACATCAGCAGGGCTGCTAGCAATATTCACAACAAAGGAGCAGGAATTAAGGCTACCAATCTCAAGATCAGGGCAACACAAACTAACAAAGGCAATGAAGTATGAAATAGCCCTGTCCCCAATAAACACACAAATGAAAAACTGGTTGCTGAAAGAACATGTCAAGAAGCTGACATCCCCCAATAAAATTAAAAAACCAATGCAAGAAATTGAAAAATTCATCAGTAGATTAATTGTCAGCAGAAGCCCAATGGGAAGAATGTCAACAATGGGCATGGCAAATATAACCGGGATTGTGCCAGAAGAAATAACAGTCTTTGAAAAACCCATGAGAAAATACATGTGGGGTGCCACATCTGAAATGCGACTGAGACAGGTTGAAATGGAACCTTGGTTAACAACAAGGAAAATCATAAAAAGAAAGATTGTAAATACCAAGGAAATTGCAAACATGATGAAGAATAAAAAGATATGAAAAAGAGAGCCCTCACTGCACATTCATGAAAATCATAAAGAGTGCAAAAATGATGCAAAGGGGAGAAATATCAGAACTTGTTGAAGTTTGGAAAATGACAACCAAGACACAAAAAGAAATTTTAGAGGAAGAAGAATTGTTAACATCAATGCAATTAATTCTATCACCAAAGACACAACAACAGATTGACAGAATAAATATAGAGAAATGGGGACCCTCCACACCAGAACATACAATGGAGTGGATTGATACAGATGATGAAAGATTCTTGGTTGAAATAAAGATAACAAAGGAAAAGGAGGAAATTTGCTTGAGAAATTATCAGTATGTAAAGGAAGAACAAACAGTTGCATCCATGAAGTTAATGTTCACAGATGTATTCACAAAAACTGAATTAGAAGAGATGCTAAAATCATGCAATCAGTTGGAGGTGGACGTAGAATGCATTACATCAAAGTTGGAAGTGAATGAGAAAATTCAGCTGAGAATGAGCAGGAGAGGCCTAACACAAATCTTCTGGGAGACATTGAAAGACAGTAAGATGAATTACCCAGCCAAGATTGGACTGGCAACAGTGCCAACAACGTCAGAAGATTACAGAGAGATAGAGCACCAAATAAAAACGAAAACTCTCATCTGCACTCCACCACAAACTGTCTTGTTCCCAATGGTACTCCCAAGGTAGAGGATACCTAAGAATGTAAATATTGCAAAAACCTTTCTACACAAATACAAAACCTATGTGAATACAAAAGAAGGAGCAAAAGCAATAGTTGAGAGAGATGACTATAAAAAGACAAAGGAAATATTGATAAAAATGATAACAAAGAAAGGGTATATGTTGAGAGAGTGATAACTCCGTATCAACTATACTCCCAAGGAAAACTGATACATGAACAATTAAAAGAACTGTGACATTAAATAGATAAATGAACAACAAAGGTGATCATGCTGTTTTTGGGAGTGAACAATGTAGTGTGGTTGGACTTGTGGGATAAAGAGTGCCAGTTCTACAACATCACAAAATGAGTAGAAATAGTGATGATGATAAGACTAAATAAGAATGATCCAATGACAATAATGGAAGAAGAGGTGAGGGAGAACATAAGCTTCTTCTACAAGGATGTGACAAGCACAAGGAGCCTCAGGAGAGTATTTACATTCTTCTATCCAAACAAAACAATATGCAAAGAGATGGCACACATGAGTAGGGCAGATGCACAAATGACACATATAATAGCAATAAAAGGCATCCACCTATATAGGAAGTTCTATGAGAATTTCTCAGCAAAAATGAATGAACTTAGAGAGATCACACTGATATTAGAAAATATTAAAGAGGCAAAATTCCTACGATATCACATTATGGTGACTACTAAAAGAGAGGCAGTACTGAAAGTAACAAAACAACCTGAATTTGCAACAACAAGCTGGAGCAATCCCCAAGTGGAGATGATAATTAAAAAAGCAGAGGAATTGGTCCACAGAAAATGAGCAGTACTAAAAATAATGCAAGCTGAGGAGGGCATGTAGCATAATCCAAAGAATAATGCTGCTAGGAGAAGAAAGATCAGATGATTAGTCAAGACTAAGATCAAATTATGATTATTGATTATAAATCAATTTAAGTTTAATTAGCACATTATCTTTGTAAATGCAACCAAGTATTATAATAGCAAATTAGTACTTGTTGTCAAACAATTTGACAAAGCAAAGGGGGCAAAATTGCTTCCATTATTTTTAGCCATTTTTGGCAGACACCCTAAATTTGAATTTTGAATGACAGATACTTTTTGAAGTTTACTATAAATATGCTTGAAATCAATTTGGAAGATTTTGAAGTAAATTCTTCAAAAGTCTTATCCTTAGATTTTATATCAGTTTGATTATTTATAACTAATGTCAAGCTAAACAGCAAATGCAGTAGTAGTGGTTTGGGCACATATCAGAAGCAATTTGAGGGTCCTTGATCCAAACCATGAACCTGCATTTATGTTAGGTATACAATTAGGAGTTTTTCTCTGTTTAGCTGACTATCAATTCTTTCAGTTACATGTATCTAATAATTGATATCTTTGAAAGGACTGGATAGCCTACTGTAGGTTATACATATTTTACATTATAGACTTAGGTGACCTATAATAGACCAATAATTAGACTGAGCATGTATTGTTAGTTAATTGTAAGGTATGAAGCTGCAAGTTATTATTTAAATTACTTTATTTAGAATAATTAAAGCCAATAGTTTTTGGTAGTGGCTAGAGTAATAATTATTAAGCAGCTAGTGACATTGCATGTATCATAAATACACATTACAAATTGAGTTTAAGTCAGTTACAAACAGTCTCAAGAACTGCACTGAGTTGGGATTGGGAACACATAAGAACATTGTTGAGCTGAGACTTGGAACTACTTGATCAACAATGGAGGCATACATGGATTAATTTGGAGATCAGAGTCAGCCAGAGGCCATAGTCAGATCACAGAACAGAACTGTGATGGCAGTACACCTAAACAGCATCAAGTTACTCTAATTAAGTGAAGGTTAATGAAATTTATTCTATATCAGAGTAAAGAATTAACATAAGTACATCCCTACCTGCATAAAATGAGGAACAATGATTTAAAAGAATAACTTAATCTCAGTTAATACTTGGTAGCAGATGCTACACAATGGTGATCAAGGTTTTGACAAAGAAAATGGTTAATTTATGTTTGAGATGCTCTTAGCTACATTTCACTTTCAGGAATTTGTATCTTATCAAAAAATCATTATAATAAGTTAAATTTAAAAAATAATGCATACTATGCAATAATTAATACTTTTGTACATTTTAGAAGTAAATATGCTTTTAGAAATGCTGAGATTTTGTCTAGCAACAACCTTAGTTACATTACCAAAAGAAGCATGGCCTCTAAAACAATAAGATTTGTAGTAGTCTGTGAAAAATCAAAAGATGTTTATGTCTAAATTAGTAAATTGGGTGTATTGTCTGTAAACAATTTAGTACTGGAAGAAACATTTGTTTCCTTAAATAATATATATTTTGACATGAATGATCTATTTTGGAATGACATTGAATTAAATACTGATGACAGTGATAATATAAAAGGAATGAAATTTGATACTATATTCAAAAATTCTTATAATTCTGATTTGTCAATATAAGGTAATTGGTACACAAGTATGCTTTTGAGGAATATGCCAAAGGAATAAGCACAACTTGCAAAAGCAGCAAATATAATTAAAATAAATAAAGATCTTGCATATAGCTTAGAACCTATTAAATTAATATTTGGCTAACTACATCTAATGGTATAGTTCAGTGTGATATTTCACATGAGAATGGTCCATTTTGACTGTTTGCAAATGATGCAGGGCCTATAAAATGGATTAGTTTAGAAAATTTGACATATTTCTTTCTTAAGACAAATTATTTAAATTATTTTTTTCTTTTCCCTTACATAGAAAATGAGTAAAAGAATTCATATTTTAAGTGAACCAAAATTGTGAAAACAGTAAATAATGCCAAGACAAGAGAAAATGAAAAAACTTATGGAGTGCAATCTACAGGTTGTTCAAATTTGAATGAAATAAGGGGAAAAGTGATTTAAGCAGTTCAAAGGAAGTAATTTAATATATAGTAGATAACTTTGAAATAAAACATTCAATTATCCTAAGTTAAACCCTGTGATTGTCATGGCTTGTTTAGCTTACTATAATCTTTATATGGTTAATTTTTAAAAAACACATTTTTAAAAGTGATAAATTCAACCAGGAAATTGGTTTGATTGGTTCAGGAGATGGATGTTTAACAAGCATATTTCAACATTTATTTGGACAGTATTAATTTTGTAATACACATTCAATGCTTCATGACAGCTACAGACACTATGTTTTTGAAAATGTATTAATTTGCTGATATTGCAATGCTCTTAAAAAAGAGTCCTTTACTTGGACATATTACAGGGTTTATGTTTTTCTTAAAAATAGAATTTCAAACATAAATTCATAAAATTCATGTATTTTTCCTTTAAGCAGTTGATGTTTGTGATTGAGCATATTTATTTATTTATTTAAGGAACACAAAAAATTCAATTGAAAATTCTTTAAGCAATACAATTTATTAAAATATATTTACAAAATAAAGATTCACAACAACCACAAAATTTACAATATACAAAGTTTAAGTGGTTTTTTATGATTGAATTTCAGGATAAGCAAGATAATTAAGTTTTTTTATGATTGAATTTCTGAGTAAGCAAAGAATTTAAGTTTTTTATCATTGAATTTCAGTGTAAGCAAGGTAATTGTGTTTTTTTATGATTGAATTTTTGATAAACAACTTATTGTATTATTTGGAAAATATTTTGAAATTCTAATGAAAAAATTGCAAAGAAAGATTTGATGTAGTTATTTCTGGATGAGATTTTGCTAATTTATAAGAAAGGATATAAAGAATTATATATGAAATTTAAAAATTTAATGTGTGTGTTTTTAATAGATTTGAAAGTACATTACAATTTTTTTCATTATTTTGAGATTATGAAAAATATACCCTCTATAAGATGCAATTATTAGAATTTATTGAGAAACAACAGTTTCCCATTGATTTAAATGTTGTAAAATTTTAATTCAGCCATCATCTGTTTTGCTTTCATTTTGCACTTGATCACAAGAAACCTTGCCTTCTAATTGGAATAAAGATAAACTGTCTTTTAGAAAGGAAATTATATCTTGATCTTTTAAAGAAGTGAGATAACTGTCATTGTCCTTATGTCTTTCACCACAGATGTCAAGTCAAGGAATTTGGTGCTTTGTTGTAAAATCATGAAGGGTTCTTAAGTAGAGATTTTGCTTTGAAGGTTTTGATGAGGTAATAGGTTATTCATGTGAATCTGCAAAAATCATTTAGAATGCACTTGATTTGTCAATGAGGAAATTGAGAGGTAACTGTTTTTTACAAATAAAATATAGTATAAATTTTGTAATATATATATATGTAATGTGTAGGAGGTGAATGTGAGATATGTTAATTGAAGAGTGCACAATTTTTTAATAAATGTCCATTTATTGAATTAACAAACATATGCATACATATTTATTCATTTACAATGTCAAATTCTATCTGGAAGTTAACTTTGAATTTATATGGAGATCCATATGAATATACTACAAAAATAAAAATTATCATAGAATGCATTGAATTTAACTTTCATTTTAAGCAATTAATCTAATTACTTACTACAATGATGATAAAATAATAATTTGCATAAAAATGAAAATATTGCACAAAATAACTACACAGAAGTGCTAAAATTAAACTCTTTGAATTTTATGTAAAGGTGGCCTCCTTTAAAATTATGGTTAAGTATCTCCATGACAGTCAGTGTAGTGACAGGTTAGGATTTTTATATTTGATTTTTATGAGTGATTTAGAAAAATTAACTACTATAGATATAAATTCACTTGTATGGCAAAAGATCCTCAAAAAATTCAGGAATAATCCTTTAATGATAATTTTCTTTTCACCCTGTGATCACAGTAATCTGCGCAAATAATTATAAGATCCGAATTATTCCTTGTAAAGACACCTCTGACAATTTCTTCATTCCTTTGCTTAATTTGAATGTCCAAAAAATTTGCTTTATCTTATGATATATCATAAGTGAATTTAATGTTTTATGCAATGCTTTTAGATCCTCAATTATTAAATTAGCAATTTCTTCATCATCAAGAATGCTAAATATATAATTTAGATGTCTTCTATAAATTATAATATTTCCTCTAAATTTTTCAATCGTGCTTTTTTCCAGTTTGTACATGAAGATATCCTGAACAACTGAGGCTGAGTTACTACCCATATAAAGGCCATCTTTTGGATATACTTTTTATTGCCAAATTTAAAGATATTATTTTAATAAATAGTTTTCATTCTTTCAATTATAAAAAAAATAATGTTTAGTAATACCAAGTGGTCGTGTTCTATGTAGTTCCTCTTTTACTATATCCAAAGATTCATTTAGAGGTATTGACATATACTGATCTTCCACATCTGCAGTTAGAAAAATAATATCACCTGTAGTGGTTGCAAGAAATTCAAAGTCCCTTTTGAAGTTGTCATAATATCATTTTTTATGTCTTTTACTAATGTAGAGAATATATTATCAAAATGTGAATATATCATGTATTTGCAGTCAATGACTGGTTTTTCTTTGGGAATAGCTCCAATAGTAGTCTCTACTAATTCATTATGAATTTTTGGTAGAAAACATAGCCACTTCTCTCTTTTATGCCCCAGGTGTAGATGTGATTTGAATCATTTATAAAAATTGTAACTATAATATATTATTATTTCCAATTGACTTTCTATTTTTTCTTTGATATCTTCTTCATCATCTTCCTTCAATGCATACTGATATCTTGAATTTAAATTTTTGCTATTTCAACATATTGATTTAGATTTATTTCCTGAAACATATTTTCTTTATCAGACTTCCTTATCACAACATCTTTCCTTTTTAGAATTTGATTGATAATGATATCAGAATTTTTATATGATTTTCTAAGTTAATATGTAAAAAATAATGGTACTTTAGATGTATTGTACTTTATTGATGTTTGAAGATGTGGTTTAAAATTTGGGATAAAGTTTGATCCCTTACAAAGATATCTCAACTCTTCTGAGTTGAGTGATTTTGAAAAAGCCAAGACTTTCTTCAAGTGGAATGAATGACATAAGAATCTATTGTTAGTAAGATGGTTGGGTAAAAAATAATCAACTAGTTTAAATGAAGGTTTTATTGCTTTAATATTGAATAGTGTTTCTTTAGATGTATTGCAAATTGATGGTGTGAGACAAAAGTTTCTTCACACATTCAGCAGTTATGGTTACTGTTTCTTAATTTAGGTTTAATTGGGATGGATCTATCCAGTTTTGTCAAAACCATTTTTCCTCAGTTCTTTTTGTTTGTATGTAGGTTTTCTAAAACTAAGGTTCATGTTGGAAAGTCTTCTTGGGAATTGAATAATAGGATTGAATGATATGTTGGCCAAACATTTTGATGACTTTTTGTATATTTGTTTCTCCTACTTCTTGATGGATTTCTAAGTTTTCTCTGCTTTCTTGTACATTTGAAACTCCTACAGATTCGGCAGGTGGGTCGGGTCATTTTGCATATTCAGATCATGTAGTTGGCATCAATTATACATTTTCAAGACAAGAGCGGTTCATTCTATTGTGAAACCACAGATCTATCTATAATCTTACAAGTTATGCAAAAAGCATCGAACAAGCTACGTTTTTAGTTCTCACTAATCTTGATCATGAAATTCAGAAACAATTTTTTATTTGTTTTGGATTCACCTTTATTGATTGGAAATTCTTTTTCATCTATGAATAATTGACATCCAGCTTTAGGACTTCTGCCAATAAAAGAAAATTTGTATTGGTTTCATAAAATATAAGTTTAATTAGTTTAACCATTTCATTTTTTGATTGAATGTGATTACAAAGTTTCCGATTTTTATCAATATTAGGATAGGATTCTTATTACAACTTTCTTGCATAGGATCAGTATCTTAGCTATTCTTTCTATAAACTTCTTCACCAATTTATTAATATAAATACAAGCCCACTTAGAACAAGTGTTAAAATTATTTTTGTTCCATGAATTAAGATAGCAGTGTGAATCGAATTTCACAAGCAATCGTTTGACAGACATACAGTATTTTCAAGAAGGAAATATTTTGTGTAATGATTGTTTTAATGTTCAGGAGTTCCCGCAGTATTTTTCTAAATTTCTAGCAATCAGTTACATTATAATGCATATGCATGTGAATTCATTCCTCATCAGTGGTGGAATATTGCACCTCTGAGTACTGCAAATGTTCTCTATGTAAACATTCTTTATATAAAGTGATTTGAAATGTAAATTGACGAACTGATATATATATATATATATATATATATATATTTTTATATCATACTTTTATATCATATCAAAGTTTTGGTTACCATTTTCGTAAAAATCTACACAAATATAATATTTTGGAGCTGCGTAGTTGAATTTGGCCGCCTATTGAGGCATTTAAATAAAAATCTGCATATGCTAAATGTCACCTAAAAATCGCATAAAACATAAAGTGGTAACAATAAAAAGTTTACTCATAATATTAGAGCTGCGTATTATGGAAGAATTTAGACTTTGAAGCTGTGTAAAAAAATCACGTTTTTGCCATACTACACAGCCCCAATCTACAGTACATGCCAAAAGTTTGGGAACACTTTCCAAATTTAAAAATTTTTGTATTTTACACTAAAAAACGCAATGTAGAAACAATATGATAGCACCATGTAGAAAGTAAATAGTTAATTCAGAAAAACTCACTAATATTTTGTATGTCCGCCATTATTGGCCAAACACGCAGCAATGTGTTGATTAGACGAGCTTTCTACAATAATAATCAGTAATCTCTGTGCACCATACCACTTTAATTTGATTCGTCAGATCGTCAAGTGATGCGCATTGGCGCTTCCTCAGACAGTTTTTGATGTGATGCCAGCAAATTTCTCTGATGTTGAGGTCTGGGGAGTTTTCCGGCCAGTTCTCAAGCAGCTGAAAGTCTTGTGATGCAATCCACTGTTTTAAAACTTTGGCGCTGTGGAAAGGAGCACCATCTTGTGGTAGTACAGATGTTGCACGAAGCTGTATAGACATAGGAACTTTCTCCTGAATTACCTTAAAGTAAGACTTGGTTGTGACTGTCTCGTTGTGGGGACCAGGACCAGAAGGTGATAGACAGTTTGTTGCATGTAACATGTTTAATCATTGGTTTCTTGGCCATCGAACGTGTGGCTGGTATGATGTAAATAGGAAAATCTTGGATTCGACACTAATCATTACTTGATGCCACATCTCAGAGGTATAGTGTTGGTATTGCCTACAGAAGCACAACTAGTCTTGAATGTTCTTTGAAAACAATCAGGGTTTGGCTGAGGGCTTGCACGATGGAATGTCAAAGATAGTATTCAATAGACGCATAGTGGTGCGAGTTGATACATTCTGCACTACTGCACCTAGATTTGATTTGACTTCCGAAGATGAAGAAAATGGTTGACTGCCAACGTAATGGTGAATGAGATAGTCAATCTGAGGGGTTGTCACTTTTGGTCTTCCAGATCACTTGTGAGAGGGAACATTTTGCAGTTGCTGATAGCGAGTAATACTTCTGGATAACAAAGATACTGACACACCCATTCTAATGGCTATAGCATAATAATTGTACCCCTGCTCATACAAGATATGAATTTGAGCACACTTTCTTGGTGAAATTTCACTACTATAGATCACATTTCAAACTATAATGATAGCGCTTTTTCAGTGAAAATGTATTGGGTGTAAATCTAAAGTTGTGTTAATTTGATTGGCTAAATGAATCTGTTGTAAATTCTAAGAAAAATTTGGGAATTCCAGGAATTTTACGAAGTTTCCAGGAAATAGCATAAAACAAGCTTTAGACAGGTTACTGTTCCCAAACTTTTGGCCAGTATTGTATGTCTTGCACTTGTTTGAAATCAGGAATATATATATATATATTATTAACTGATTTTTTATACATCCACTAAATCATATTCAGTTGATTAATGATCAATATTTTAGAATCTCCAAATAATGCCATTCCTGAAGAAACAATTAACATAGAACCAAAAATATTGTAGAATTTTCTCTCCTAGGGACTTCCTTCCACATTGGAACATTCTATCCAAACAAATAACAAACGAGTAACAAATTGCTATTTTCTTCTTACTTACAGTTTAGCAAAGTAATGTGGAACCAATTGTCTACTCCAACAACAACCCAGAGAAGAAGGATCATTGTAATTCTTCTGATAGTTGACACAGCCTCCTGCTAGTGCAGAGCTAAGAAAACCTAATCCCTACACTCAGCTCATTGAAAGCTGAAAAGCCACCATGGCTTGTTATTTCACATGCAAATATAAAACCTTACTCCCCTAAAACCCACTTTATCACTTATGGTACAGAAGTGGTTGTTGGCAGTCAGTTGCAGTTACCAGTAGCATTGCTGTACCCAAAGCAATGTCCTATATTTAACTAGTATACATGTTGAACATTAATATAAAATAATAAGAAAAAGTAATATAAGATAACCAAAAAATTAAGGACCAATTTAGGAAAATCTATTGTATATAAAACATTAGTGAATCAATGGTTCAGGAAATATCTCATTAAAAACAGTACAACTGATCATTTGGAAATCTAAACTTAAAATAAAATTCTGATAGTAGCAGAAACAACACTTACAACAAAGGTAAATATTTAGAGTGAACAAAAGTGCTAGGAAGACGATCAAGCATTAATTTAACAATTCAAATTAAATAAAGCACGCACTAATGGATGACTCAAAATCCAGCAACCATTCAAAATTAAGCATGAAGCACACGGATTATAACGTAATAAAATAGGACTGAAATCTCTCATTTTGACCACTAATAATACAAATAAGTTATAATCCCCAAGAATATGCTACAATATCTCCCCACCAAAAATCTACCCTCATATATTTAGTTCAGGTAAACTATTCTATTAAATTTTAAATTTTCAATATTTTTTAGGAATCCTTCAGTCTTCACAAGATGACATTTTGAGATTCTTCCTTTTGTAGATAATGTATGAATATTATATTTTATGATAGAATAAATATTCCAATTTATATTAAATATATGTTTATATGCTTTCTAAAATTTGATTTAATGTTAAAAGTTGAAGATATTTTGTCCTTCCTATGGTACATATCAATTTAAAATAAACTTACTTATATAAAATTATATAATAAATTAAATCAGATTTTCATTCTACTCTATTTAATAATACCATGTTGTTATAAAATGCGCGGCATATATTAATATTAAGCTTGTCATATTACTAAAGGTTTGCCATATGCAGTGTACTCCATGTTGGTTTGACTAATGTTTGTTCCACGGAGGACAATCAGTACTTATGCAAAAAGATTATCTGTTGCACAATATTCTATTAAAGATTTTTTTAACATTATTAAAAAATGTATGCTTTAGTCAACAAATATATTTATTGAATAATAGGGGGATTTTATTCAGAAATTTCACTTCCTTTAATATTGAAATAGTCAGAATCATGAACAATATTCACTCATTCTTGTTTTCAAAAGAAATAATTTCTACCTAGATTGATAGAAAAATTTTGAAAATCAAATATTATTTTAAGTAACACCATTTTGGTTCATTTTAGGTATATTTATATGAACCTATGCCAAAACCTTACTAAAGGTTTTAAGACTACTAAAGTAATGTAAAGCATATGCATTTTTTCTAAAAAGCAAGCTAACCCAAGGAACAAGGATTCGTGGACCATTGGTGGGACATTAATTTCTGCATTTTTGCGATTATTGGCATTTTGCGGCTAGGCCATTAATGGCACAATAATAATATAGATTTCTTTACGCATTTTTCTCAAAATATTTATGTGATACAAAATACAATACTCAGAATTTTTATTGGATAACATTCCATAGAACAGAACAAACACATACATACTAACTGTAATCATTATAGAGATATTTTTTCTATTAGAAAACAAATTTATATTCATTGTTTTTGATCTATGTATATTGCAGTTGTTACAATCATCTACTAAATTCGGAAAATCAAAATTTCATTCTACATCACACTCAATTGATAGCAGGTACAAACTATTTAGATCACAAATATCTAATAATGTTTAAAAAGCAAAAGAGCCTTATTTGTTGTAAATCATATTGTGCAACTAGCAATACTTTCTTTTACGAATTCTATCCATGTAAAGACTGCGTCGTTTTCAAATTTTGAATTTTGAATTGATGTTGGTAATAATTTAATTTTAATTTTCTTAAGTTTACAAATAGTTTTTTCTGAAATAATTGCTTAGGACGGGGCCCATGACATTTGCACCACTCCCTAATAGCTGGTACTGTTGATGTGGAAATACAAAAGCTTTCAATATTTATTAAAATTTACAATAGCAGAAATATGGTAAGGAAAACTTTTAGGTGGATAACCAAGTAAAATTTAACAAAATGTTACTTTTATGCAAAATTTTTAAAAATCCTAATAATAATCACAAGCAATTGCTTAAAAAGGAAATCAAATTAATTTATAGGGCTACAAAAACTGAAACAATCAAGACAAAATGTGGACATATTATAAAAGTAGTATATTTCAAAGCCTTCTTAAGGAAACAGTAATGTCAGAAATAGATGGTATCCAAATACCGCCAATTTTTCTAATGGCTTAAGCAGTTTGCACACAAAATAAAAATATTCTGCCAAAAAAATGGCATGTGTGACAACTTCTAAGCCGCTTTTGCATGAACTATCCCAGTGGCGGCGACTATGGGCGGTCTAGGTGGACTTGATCCACCTTGAAAAATACAATAATAAATCGCAAGGCAATACTAATTTACATAATCAGTGTCATGAACTTCTATAACATTAATATTATGATAAATGTTCATGTCAGAATATGATATTACAAAAACAATGTAGATAGCCAGTTTATCAAAATGGAAAAATATTAACGAATATTAACAAATATTACAGCATTAAGTACAATTTGCAATGCAATTTTTTGCCGCTTGGCTTTGAACTCCAAATTACAATTTGTCCAATCGAAATTGTTTTCATCCACCTTTCTCTTAAACAAAATGTATGCAATATTGTAAACTGAGCACGTTTGCAAAGAATGAATAAGAGGATATAGTATACTTTCGCGTTCAGAATTAATGCAGTAAAGTTTACAAAAGGTGGTAAGAGCTGAGATGAACTTTCTCTCTATTTTAGCCACTCATTAAATGTCACTTCAACCGCCTATCTCCTCAAAGTTGAACACCTTTTAAAATTAAGCTCTCCTTCTAATTTTACTTACAGCACCCGAAAAATTTTTAAAATTGAAGAAAAAGTACCTTTTTTCTATATTTATTGATGAAAAATCGAATGGTGCAACTACTTTCAAGATCGGATAGAAACTGACTGAGCTATGGCCTACTAAAATTAGGCTACTTTGTAAAATATTTCCAAATCTTAGAAGTTTCTTTATATTGAGCAAAGGCCTTCTACCCAGTAAACATAGAACTGTTGTAACGACCACGTTTTTGTGGTGAATTGGCATTTAATAGGTGTTGAATTGTTTGAGTGGCATTTATAGTGTGGCTATAGTGGTGGTGTATAATTCCATCTAGCAAAAATATTTAAAAATAGGAATAATTTTAGTATTATAACAATTTGAAGATAATTTTTTTAAAAACTGCATTTTAATTGATCATTTGCCGTTTGTTGTTTTGTAATGTCGTTTTAGTGCCGTTATTATGTCATTCAGCAACGTCATTATACAGTTCTATGTTTACTGGGTAGAAGGCTTTGTTTGAGCCCATTTAATGTTATAGCTACAATTTTAAAACTGAAGACAACTTGCGCCTAGTATTAGTGTGTTACTCTATCTAACAGTACATAGTATGCTAAGCTACACCCTTTTTACGATTTAGCTAAACTACTGACAAATACCTGCTTGAATGTTTTAACCATTTTGACGAATTGTTGAATTGCATGAAAAATTTAAACCGATACCTTTCTTCTGTTGAGAGTCCCAAAAGAAAGGGATGGATCAAGTGAATAAATGTGATCAAAAGCATACCATTGCATCTCTACTAAGATCCTATCACAAGAACTTCAATTTCATTAAGATTTGGAAACACTATTGAATGCCACTTTTTATCCTTATCCCTATTTCAACCTTCTTGAAATTGAAAATCATTATAAATTCTAAGGACAATCGGGGTCTATAGCTTTATCATAATAGTTTAAAATGAATTTAAAATAGTTATATTGTGGTAAGCACTGTGTTGTCTTGGAATGGCAATATATACAAACAAAACAAACACAAACGCAGCAAATCCTAATATATTAAATGCCATGTCAGTCATAAGAAAATAGATGAGCATACTGAAATTTTTAAAGTTTTGGTTCCAGGTTTAGGAAGTTTGCTGCTTTGTTTTATAACGGCCCAAGCAGTTTGTACATAAAGTCATAAAATAAAAATATTCCGCTACAAAAATGGGCTGTGTGATAACTTCTAAGCAGCTTTTGCATGAAGTATAATTAAAATATAGAAGTTGCTTTTGCTTCCTGTTGTAATTGCAACTTTTCAGTAGTCATGGTGATAATTCATTGATAAAAGAAAAACAATTTGCTTAGGAAAAATCTTGCCTCAAAAAATGGAAATGAAAAAGAACATAATTTTGTATTTTAATTGAAATGGTGTACATAAATGACAATTCTCTAGAAACTGTACTGTATATCAGAATATTTTAAAACCATAATACAGGAAACAAATACACTGCTGTTAGATATTCAAATACACATACACAATCCCACAGTAGCCTTAGTAACCTAATGCATACTAAATTGACTCTGGAAGAATGTATCAATTGGAGATATGCTTCAAATGATTGCAATGAAAATAGTAATAAATTTCTCTAGTTGATTCTGTTAGGCCAAGATGTATTCTATATTATTACAGATTTCTATAAAAATTATTTAACTAAAAAAAAGCACAATGAAACTGATTCAGCACAAACACATGACAGAGCATTGATCACAGTTATCACAACACGTAAAGAAAAACATTGTGAAAATGAAATTTCTAGGAACAACTTAATGGAAAAACAGATCTATCTAAAATTAAGCAAAATTGAAATTTTTGTAAAATATATTTGAATGAAAAATATATATTTATATCCCAAATCGCGTTTATTAAATACAGAAAGTTGTGTTAGATAATTACATAGTGCCTACCTTCATGAACTCTTATGTTCACACGGTCAGCTAAGGGAAGAGGTTGACCAGTATTAATTTCTTTGAAGAATACAAAATTGGAGAAAGGGCAAAATTGATCGGCAGGGTATAACAAATCACCCAATTTCAAGATATCAACATTTGTAAATCGTAAATCACAGCTGTCACTTGATATTAATCCAAGATTCCTGTAAACTTGAGGGTGAACAGTTGGTGTAGAACTATCATACACATATTCAGTAAATTCAATGTTTCCACCAGTTTTTTTTACTTTTATGTAGAATGAATTTTTTGTTGTCCAGATACTGCAGGAATCAACTTTGATGTAAATCTTACTGAAACCCTTATCATCAAAATCAAGGACACTGAGTAAATCAACTTTTATATTACAAGGTACTCTAATAGTAGCTCCATACAAAGTATTGATAGATAAGGTGTCTATTTGCAGAGGATTATTGCAGGATATTGCAGAAAAACATATAAACATACAACCTAAATGTATATAAATATATTATATTCTCAGAATAGCAGTATACTGTATTGAATCATATAATGACACTTTTAATAAAAAACATAAATTAAAAATTAATGCTAGCAATAAACATAGTGTGCATTTCGAGCTCACATCTATTTATTGAAAAATGGTTTTGAGCTATTCTATACTCAATATAATTCTATATAGTGTCATCTAATCAATTATTAGATTTAAAATTATATTTTTTGAATTAAAGCATAAATTATTGAGTTAAAACAAATCAACAATTTTTTTAATATTTGTTTGTCCTTGCAGAGGACCCTTAAGTTACATGTATACCTAATATTGGAGACTAATGTGTGCAAAAGATATTAATGGTTGCAATATATTACTTAGGTTTTCTAACCTATAACGACTAATACAGATGTAATTTAGGTAAAGATAATACCAACTACTTGGTTCTGTCTCCATTTCAAATATGCAACAGCAAATGATACAACAACAACTTGGCCACCAGCCAACATTCAACCATTAATTGATAAGAACAGTTAATGTGTAACTAAGAGTTTAAATAAAGTATTTTCAATAGTGTTATTATTTTGCTTTCTCATGTCTTAAATTGTAACTCATCTCACCTTTACAGTGGTTAGTATCTCACCTCATGTAATAAAGCTAACACGAGCCTGAAACCCTAAACGCCTCCTGGCGTCTGTTTCTCATGTTTCTCATGGATTCTCATAAATAAATTTGGATCCAATTTCTGTACCCACTCCTAAAAAGAACATGGGAATGTTGGTCTTAGAGTTTGAAAGGTGAATAGCGGTAATGCTCCCCAAAAAGTTTGTTATCACTATCAATGGATGGACGAAAAAATCTATTCATTTTCTTGGAGTGATTGCAAGTTTTCCCACTCACAATGAGTATGATTACGAAACAGTATTCTTTTTGTTTTCACTAATGATATCGGAAATTTACTGTACTGCAAAGGGACTTCATTGAATGGGTTTTAAATGTTTACGAAAAATCATTTGACAACATCCTATCAATCTGCAGAGACAAAACACTTGCAAATTTATGCAATTTACCATTGATTGGATGTTTCAATCTGGAGTGCTCAATATTTGCAGAAGTATGACAACAAAATCAATAAAGTTAATAATTTGATGCGCAAACTTGAAAATCTGAAACTTGCTAGCAAACTCCAAAAATTTACAGTTCTTCCACCAATGAAAAGAAGTAACAAGATGGTCTAGTATAGTAGCTATGTTCAAAAGATCTGATCAATTGAAAACTTTCTTGAATGAAGAATGTTTCACTACAGATGTTTTCACTCAAGTGATATCATTGCAGATGATACAAATAATGTTACATTTGTAACAGTAGATGATAATATTGATACTAGAGAAGCTCTGTCCTAGGAGGACATATTAGCAGCAGCCAGTTCTTCTATAGATGCAGACAATTCAAGTGATCCTGAAGATGAAGTGAAAGAAGAACTGATGGAAGAACCTGCAGTGAAAAATGATGCAGATGCTTATAGAATTTTAGGACAATTATGCGAGTTTTTTTTAAATCAAGGTTGTAAAATTAATCTGGGAATATTCAACTCCATTGAAAACTCCATTGGTAAATTTGTTGAAAGCAACCTTTTCCAAACAACAATCAATAAATACATTTTTAAGAATTTATATATATTTGTTCCTTTTGCATTATATTGATTCAGTTTATACAAATATATTCCCCTTTACAAAATTTCTTTTAATTGTTTTAAAATTAATTTGATACGAAGGATTTTACGTAGAGCAAAGTATATGTGTAGTTTTGTAAAGGTAAAAACGTGGCGTTTCAACATTACCAATGTTAACGAGAGTTAGTAACTTTTTAAGTACATTAAGCATTAAAACGCATCTTTTAAGTCTTTGCAAGTCGTTGATTTCCTTAAATGTGCTCTACAGCTATACGTTTTAAGATAATAATGCAATGTTTTAGGATATGAAATTTCGATTTTGAATAGAAGAACTTATAATAAAACATGATATTATTTTAAGAACTTTATTTTCTATCAATTAGATTAAGATGCAATGTTACCAATAAAATTTAAACATTTTCATGATAAAGTTCAAATATACTTCCATTTTACTTTATTATACCGCTGCTTAAAACGCTGCTGTTAAGTCTTTGCAAGTGCTTATAGTTTATTAGTTGTGGTTTAATTTTTAGCGTTTAAAGTTATTGACGCACTAGTTAACATGTTAACATTGGTATCTCAATGCACATGTTCGAAAACTAAAAATTTACATTCTCTCTCCCTAAAGTTAATCTCTCTCCAAAGTAATTTTTTATAAAAGTTCCTTTAGTTAACTATAGAAAGGTTGGACATTAATTCATCTTACGCCGTATTATGCCACTATATGGGGATAAAAAATGTTTCATTTTTTTGGGGTAGGTCTTATCGAAAGCATATTCATTTGCTCATATTGCTTATCTTTTATTTTAGAAGTAATTTATCAGTTTAAATTTAATCTACTAAATTTTCTCTATTTTTATAATGCTCATTATGCTTATTTATTCAATATATAAATAATATATATATATATATATATATATATATATATATATATATAGATCTTTGTTTTCCTTATTGCGATATAAACTAGCCATGTACATGTATTTTTACTATAAATTATAGATTCATATACAGTAAATGCGTCAATTGCTTGTGTCATTTTGTAAAACAGCATAATTATTTCGTATAAGGAAAATAAGACATTCCAAAAAAATATTTCTTATTTTATCTTTTGAATCGTAAAAAATCAAATGCTTAGGTGTCAAATAAAAATGAGATAAACTTTGCTATATGGCGCTATTAAAGTTCAGCACATATCACTAAAATTGATTTCCCACTTGAGTTTAGAAGTTAAATTACTGTAGTTTTTAAACAAGGTAAATGACACATTATTGATATTCAGAGGAAATGTTAAATGTTTATCTAGACAAAGGAAATAAATAAAACTCGTGGCAGTTTTACACTTTCTTAACAAAAATATTAAAGTTTTAGAAAACTTTCAATATCAGATTTCCTACAAACCCTAAATAAGGCAATCTCTATGTTATTTTCCATATATATATATATATATATATATAAATATTCTATCTAAAAACTATTTTGTAGATGACTTACATAGAGAAAACACTCTTGTTGTTTCAATCATTGTTTGCTACGAAATAAGTTTTGTACAGTTTGTTTGCCAATTTATTATTGCCATTCATAGCGTTTTACGTAGAATTAAATTCTAGTACAATTAATAATTTAGAAATGTCTAAATATTCGAAATTGATAATTATTTGAGATATAAGCAATAGAATATTATTAACTAAAGCTAAATTTGCCATGTCTCTGTTATATGCACGTAGGTCAAGTGGTCAAAAAGAGCTTGTAATGATGTATTATATATATATATATATATACAGTACTGGAAATATGTATTCTACCACCTATTCTATAACTATTTTGAATAAATAATGAACATTCATTCGATAGAGTGTGCCTAAGTTTATAACTAAGTGTTATTTTGATTGAGAAAGGAAAATCTGTAGGTCTAATACCATAAAATATGTTGAATAATAATTGGCTATTAATTTTTAATCAAAATTAGAAAACTTGTATTGGAAAAATTTATTCGGCGACCTGAAAAAATTTTAACAACTCAGCAAATCTAAAAAAGTAAATTCAAAATAAGATACATAAATTAATAATTTATGTATTATAAGCATTCTGTAACAAAATTGTCTCTTCTAATATTTTGTAGATTGTCCCTTTGAGCGAAAAACAACTTCAGATTGATCAGGGATTGAAACAAAAGGTTCAATAAAGCTGTTGGGAATTGCATAAAATTCTTTCATTATTGCGACCCACAGCTCGTCTTCAGTGGGAAGAGTATGTTGTCCAATTCGATAATTGACCTTTTCCACATATTTTCAATAATGTTAAGGTCTGGAGATTGACCAGGCTAGTCAGCAAGAATAACAAGTTCTTCATTTTTTTGAGGTGTGACATGCAACACCATCCTGGTGATATATTGAATCACTTGTAAGGAGTGGCGAGAGTTCCTTTTCTAGAATCCGAGCATATTAAGTGCTTCGGAGAATACCAGTGATGTGAACAGTTCCATATTGCACCCCATACCATAACAGACTTCCCACCGTACCCCGAGTAAATGGAGCCAAGTATCTGAACTTCTACCCAGTTGGTCTCTTTATTAACATTCCTTTTGATGAGCATTGCTCAAATCTTGACTCATCTGAAAATATAACATTAGACCAATGTTCAGATGAATTGTCTCTCATCAATTTGGCCCACATTCGCTAGCATAATCTTTGCTTTTAGGTTAGGAATGGCTCTCTGGGTGCCATGAAAATCCCAATTGAGTACTTTTTCAGGATGTTTTGCACAGTTCTTGCTTTCATGAGGTGACCATCAGCTAAGTTCCTCTGACGTCTTCCTAAGATTTTGCTTTGAAAGGCACACAAGAGCTGATTTGGAGGTTTTTGAGGTCTTCTTTGGTCTTCCGGACGTCTGATGATATTCTGATAGTACTTCGAGGGGGCTCTAGAAGTTGGGCTATATTAAGTTGACTAATCCCTTCCAAATGTTTGGAGATATTAAAATTTTTGATTGTGCTTTTATATCAATTAACTATTTTTGTAAACTAAGCAGTATTGCAGTATTAGTGCTTGTTGGCAAAAGCATTTGACAAAAAGAGTTAACCAAAAATGCTTAACTAAATTAATTAATTAGCATTTGAAAATTACTTAGAAATTAAAACATTATCAATAGGCAGGTACATGTTGTTTGTTTGTACAAATAGTATAAAAACTCTAAGCAAGTTTCAGAACATTGATAAAATTATATTTGCTTTGTATCAGGTTTGATTATATAATGCAATTGAAAAGCTAAAACGTTCAGGCATACAAGTAGCGTTTAGGGACCCTGTGGTGCAGCATTTATCAGGCCTTGGGTGGCTGCCATCAGCATTCTGCAATTTACATCAGCTTCTACATTAGTGCTTCGCCCTGTTCATGAAAGTGAGTCTTTAGGATAGGTGTAGGAATAAGAGTTTTTCTTGGTTTAGCTTTCCTATCAATTCAATTCACTTTATAACTTATATCTTGTAACAGCTGACCATAGGTTAACCACCTATTTTAAATCCAAATTCTTGTATGGTATTAAACATAATAAGCTTTATTACGCATACGAGGTGTCTATGAGCATCCTATTAATTATGTTACAATTTATATTAATTAATTGTGAATCTTCTACTGTAATCTTTCTACAGAACACATTGGTTGCTCACATATATCCAAGATCATATAGATATTTATATTGCCTTAGGCCCTCTTCACAACAACACTGTGAGCGCATGATGTGGGGCTATATTTGTAACGTCCCTTTGGTGAATTTATAACAGCACCGTGAAAGCTAATTGGTTTATCGATCCCTCCACTCAAAACGCGCTCACTGGGTAGCATGCTACAACATTCTTTGTTTTGAAGTCGCGTACACGTGTTGATTTTAATGTAGCATCATCCAATGAATCAAGCTGAAATGAAAGATTGCCAGTGGAAGAAAACTAATATCAAATTTAAAATGTGATTAAAATATATATTATAAAATTTTATTATCAACTTAGATTAGTTTGTATTATGCAACCAAGAAATATCAGTGAAAATGATAATAATTAATATCTGTTGATTCTATTAAGTTGGTGAAACAAAGGGGTGAATTTGCTTCAATTATTTTTAGCTACCTTGGCAGAAATTTGAAATCAACAGGTTTTTGAATTAACTATAAATAGAGTGAAATTCATAGTAGAATTCTTATACTTGTTTCCTTATTATGGTTTGATTATATAATACAATGTTCAGCTAAACAGTTTGTGCTCAGTAGTGGTGAGGATCCATCACAGGGAACGATTCTAGGTTCCTTGTTCCAAGCCATGAACCTGCACTTATGTTAGGGATACGATTAGGAGTTTTGATTTCTGTTTAGCTAACTATTGACCCTCTTCCTACATGTACTAATGATAAGTAATTCAAACTAAGGCTAGTAAGCCAAATGTATGAATTTATATCCATATTATTTTAGATCCAAATTAACGACTATGTGACTTATAATGTGACCAAGCATGTATCGATTATTACATGCAGGGTAGGAAGCTGCTAAATAATAATTTAACTAATTAAAGCCAAAATATTTCGGTAATGGCTATAAATACATAATAAATAAAGCAGCTAGTAACAATCAAGGTTGCAAGTATATAGTACACTTCACAAATTGAGACTAAGTTGAGTAGTGCTCAGTCTTGAGTATGCACTGAGCTAGGATAGGGTACACATAAGTTACTTCACTGAGAAGAGAGGTGGAACTCATTGACTTGGAATGTAGAAGAGTGGTTGTTACCTGAATTGGAGATCAGCATCAGGCGGATGCCCAAACACCAATGACTGGAAAGGATGCTGTGGAGCTTTGTTACCTAAATAGTGTTCATTATATCATCTATTAATTACAGGTAATGGAGCATAAGATTAGTACATCCCTACTCGCTAGTATATCCTTCTAATTATAATAGCATAATGGAGAAATTGGATGTTGAACTTGGTAGAGGATGCTACATTAAGTCTCCTTCAGTGGGAGTGATGTAGCTATTAAAATATTAATACATGAATTAGTCAATAACACAATAGTATCGTAATATATTGATTGTTATACTTAATAGTAATTTTTTATTACACACTTCTTTACTTATTACATTTAATTCTTATTTTTCCAAGTGTAAAACTTTATTGAAGCAAAGTATGTATCTATTGGATAATCTAAACAATATATTTTTATATTTCTGTCCAAGTATTTTGTGATTTTATAGTGGTATGTTACTCATTACAAAGAAATTGCTTTACATTACTGACGCTTTGCATTTGTAGTGAGCTACAACCAACTCTGTTGATATTTGAATGAAAAATGCGAAATGTAGCATGCCAATCACTTGGGAGTTTATTCATTAAAAATAGCCGACACTTGCAAATTTGTGGATAAAGAATAATAGCCTTCACAATATAAGGTACAATATCCTGATAATCATCCATGTTTAATGACAAAAATTATGAATGGTATTAATTTGCTTTGTGTTAGCCAATCAGAGTGCTCCAAGCTGTTTGTAATTGATGTTGCACAGGTTACAATTTTTGTTATGAAGGCAAGCATTTTCAAGGATTATAGATGTCAATTTCCTATGTAGCATGCTCACCATGATGTTGTGAAGATGGTCTTAATTCCTTTAGTACTGTTTCTAATAACAAGAGCAATCAATGTACAAATTCGTTAAAGGTAAGCAACACTGGGATGTGTCGCACCACATGACCTAAACCACAATTATTGAGAGAGCTTTGTGAATCATACCCAATTGCGTAGTGATGTGTGATCACTGATGGATGCTAATCCTTCTTGGTTTTCATGGTTTAGCTTTGGGTTTTGATCCAATAATTTACTGCTGTTGATGATTTAATTATCATTTCAAAGCAATGTAGTTGAGAGTTTGATTAAAAACTTAAGTAATTGGATGGCAGAGATGTGTTTGAATCTCACTAGTCACAGAGAAATATATATATATATATATATATATATATATAGACTCAGAAAAGTAATAGTTAAAGGTAATTATGGTCAATCTCTAACAAGTGGGATTCTACAGTAGTAAATTTTTTGCAGCACGAATT
>CABFPE010000672.1:80189-110654 GCA_900660155.1 Hofstenia miamia | reverse complement strand
GATTTTGAGCCTGTCATTTACTTCTGTCAACGTGAAAGTTGGTTTAGTATTTCGAAGCAATCTAGTTGAGAGTGTGATTAAAAACTTAAATAATTGTAATTACTTGGATGGCAGAGATGTGCTGGAACCTCACTAATCACAGAGAAATATATATATATATATATATATATATATATATAGACTCAGAAAAGTAATAGTTAAAGGTAATTATGGTCAATCTCTAACAAGTGGGATTCTACAGTAGTAAATTTTTTGCAGCACGAATTGTTTCTTTTTATTCTAGATGTAGTTAATCTTATTCATGATATTAATGTGTGATTAACATCCTCAACATCAGCATTGGGTTGTGAATGGTTAGCAGTTGTGTTTGAGTAGATACATTTTGTTCTATTGATAGTGCTAAACTGAACAGTTGGCAATATTAAAGTTAAAGAATCTCAAAACATTACACTTACAATACAGCATTGGTAAATTGTAATAATATGGATCACATTTTGGATCCTCTTGACCAACTGCATAGTACCTTACAGTTCAACTATTCCAAGAATTGGTCAATGCAAAAGTGCAATTATCAGAAAAATGGATTTTGAAACTGTTGTTTCAAGATCCTACTCAAGTGCTGTTTCCTATAAATCCTCAGGTAAGAACATTAACAATGTTTCTAATAATACTGAAACTATAACCATATCTGCTGATGATCAAAGCTAGTTAAAAATGATATTAAGGAGGTGGAAAAAATTTCAGTTAAATATCAGATGTGGTTATTAAGAATGGTGGAAGAAAAATAATTGTGAATATTGTAAAGGATAGTCAAATTAATAAAGATAAGGTGTGTGAAAAATTAGAAGCATTTCCTTAAAGTCGCATTTTTTGAAAAAATTAAATCTGCCAATTCAATTTTTGTATATTCTTTCATATTTAGATTAACCAACAAATGAAAATTTTATTACAAATCTTTGTATATTTAATAATGATTTAAATTTAAAAAGCGAAGATTTAAAGTTCCTTTACAGTTATTAAGTTAAAACTGGAGATTATGTAGTAGTATGCAGAGCTTCTGCTGAAAGGCACAAGTTATTGTCTGAAGCAACATTTTTGAAATATGGAAACAAAGTATGCAATGTGAAAGATTTAATCAAAGACCCTAATTTCATTAAATGTTTATCATTCAGACATTGGAAGAACAAGTGTAATTCAAACGAAACTAATTGTCTGTATTGTGCAGGAAATCATTCCTATGTGAACTGTACAGCAAAAAATGACACTTCCAAGCAAATTTGTTTCTGTTGCAAAAATGTTAATGAAGATGAATTAATGACTGCTGCAGGATTTCATTTTGCAATGTTGACTAAATGCCAGATATATAGTAAACAATGTGATATACTGAAAAGTATAATTTATTGGGGTGATCATCATGATTGACTAAATGTGCAATTTGTTCATTTATGCTCATTAATGCTCAAAATTTTCAGATCAAGGTAAAATGAATGATTTGTTAAAAATTGATTTTAATTCATACAATGTGGATATTTTTGTTATAACAGAATCATCTCTAAAAACAAAGCATCCTGAGTAATATTATATGACTGACAAATTTAATCTAAAAAGACGTCATCACATCATTTGTAAATGAACAAAATGAGAGTGCAACTTATCACATGGTTGGGGTGGTTTACTGGTATATCTAGCAAAGTAGTTAGTTTGTGAAACAATAAATATCTCTAAAGATTTTGAATCCATGTAGATAAAATTATGTATCACAATCTAAAAAGACCTTTGTTGGTAAATGTCACATTCATTCCTCCTCAAACTAATGTGATGAACCTGTACAACTACTTAAATGGTACTCTTATCCCAATGACAGATGAATTCCCTGATGCCATTATCTTACAATGTGGAGACTGGAACAACTTCACCTTTAATCAATTATTAATTTCTTGGAATCTATGTATTATTGATTCACCTCCAATATGAAATAATGCATATTTGGATAGGTTTTACACAATTTGTCCACATATTTTCAACTCAGCTACATGCTTTAAGCCAAATTTTATAACTGAGCATTTACAATTGGTATTAAAACCTAAAATGTGCTTGCCAGCTTTATGAAAATGAGAATATTTTATTGATCAAAGTTTCAAGTATAAAGCTTTATTCAATGATAAATTATCTTCTGTAAATTTTGACTCATTTTGTGAAAATGATGATATTGAAAGTGGATAAAGTAACTTTGAAGCTTTTTAAAGGGAACTGAAAGACAATACCTTCCCAAAAATATGGGTAGCTATTAGTGATCATGATCCTTTTTTGTGTTACATCAAGAGTAATTTAAATGTTAAATCAAAATCCAAAGCAAAGAGAGCAAATCAAATATCTAAATTCTTGTCATATGATGATAAACTTAAATCTTGGTGCAAAAACTGGTGGGAATCAGTTAATAGACATAACAGGAGGAAGAATGACAATAAAAAAATATTATGGCACATGTTTGTGCCTGATATTTTAAATCAACAGTCAGCAGAAAGATATAAATATAAAGAAGGAATTGTGTATAAAACTCCACCTATATTGTGGTATAATGTGATTAAGAAAGAAATAAAACCAATACTATTAACAAACTCTGATTTAATTATATTTATTTTTTGTAATAACACAATTATCATTTAATTTTTGTAAAACAATTTTAAGTGCAGTTTCAAGATATTGGTTGTTGGCAAAATGCTTGACAAAATGCTAAAAGATGAAACCACTAAAGTTAAGATAGTGATGATTTTGCATAATCAAAGCAGACAAAGGAATTGTAAACAATTTTGAAATTAAGAACAGGCACATGTCAATTGCTTTTCTGTGCAATTTGATTATAAATAGCATGTAATAGATTTAGGAAGTGATGAATTTAGTTTCACTGGATTTATCTTTTTTGTATTGTCAGTTTTGATTATAAATGACAACAGCAAGCTAAATGTTTGAGCTCATAAGTAGTTTCCAGGGTTTCTACTATTCAGTTAAAAGACTTTTTGAGCAGATGCACAATCCGCCATTCATCATGCAGTGCAGTTGGTAGCCTGTAATGAAATTGTGCTATTTTAGGTGTACAGATAGGTGGCAAAAAATAATGGAAGTGACCTTGCCTACTTTGTTTCAACAAAAATATGATTATTGACAAATAATAATCTCTCATTAATGACACTTGTTCTTACTTGGTTGCATAATACAAATTTATCTAAATTGATTATATATTTTTACAATGTATTTTTAATCATACTTGTTTTCAATCATATTCTTCTTCTTAATTGATGTTAACAGCTTTACCATAATTTGGATGAAGTTACAATTGTAATCAACTGTTGTTTGCAAAGAAAAAGAAGCTGACAAAATTGTGCCACAACTATTTGCTGCAATCAAAGAAACTAATTCTTTGACACTAATGAAACTATTATTCACAGAAATTTGGTCAAAAGCCAAATTACTACTTTACTGAAACCACACTCTCAACTAGCATTAGATGTAGAATGTACGTCCTCAAAACTATAAATTTCTGATAAATTTACAACATTGTTGACAACTTCCAAAAGAGCATCTGTAAATCCAAGTCAACAAGCACATAAAGAATAAAAACAAGACAACAAGTAGAAAGAGCAACAATAAATTAGACACATAAAAATCAGTTAAAATTCTAATCACCACTCTTCTGCTGAAAATAAAGTCCAACAACTAAAGGTGAAATTCATCACATCTAACTCCTATGGGTTCAAGATTACTTATATCATGTAGAATCATGGAATTAATAAAAATAAACATAATCAACATTATATCCAGTAGTTTAAATGTTGCTCCATAGTTAATGAAACCTAGTTGATCTCTGATTCCAACAAAACAAAATAATCAGTAGTTAAACATAACTAGGATATTTTGAGGTAAAAGAATATCTGAGTTCTCCATTTCTTGCCACCAACACACTGAAGATTCAGTACTGAACTGATTGACTATTATGAAATATAAGTGCTGCTACCTTATGTCTTTCAGTTTATTGTATCTAATTTAATAAATTTTTTTTGTAGAATTGGTACCAGGCTGAAATAGAGTTAAATTAAGTGATGCTTTACAATTCTCTTTTCTTTTCTATCTTTCTGTAGTGGATAAAATTTCAAGATTTATTGATTCTGCTTTTAAATTTATTATGAGTACAACAACATTATAATATGATCAGTAATCAAAATCTATTTGGATCAATATTAGTTAAAGACAGGGCTGAAAACTTAATCTAAACCATGCAATGAAGGATGAATTAACCATTTGCAGTGATCACTATTTGTGAAGTAATTGGTTGTGACTCATGGATAAATCTGAGCAACAGTGTATATTGTGTAGTGCAGTGTTCCATAGAGTTGATTACATCTACTAATTTTGTACATTGATTATTCTTTTTAAAATTCACAATAAAGGAATGTTCACAACCCAACTGTCTTGGCTTACTCATAAATAACCCTACCTATGCACACAATTCTAAGTACATGTGTGCAATCAATGTGGCCAGCAGAAAATACAAATAGAATTCTCTACAGAAAGAAATCCTTAAGAAGTTAATTACTAACATGTATTATATAAGGGTGTTTGCAGACACATCATATAAATAAGAGTTCTTATAATTTCCTACAAATTAGATCTAACCTAGGGTTAACTATCTAGCTATTTGATGATATTGGTTATAAGTGCAAATGAATTGCTATGAAAGCTAAATGATAAAAAAAAAGCACACAGGGCACAGCCTGCATGAGCTTAAAGTTGAATGATGGAATGTTGATGAGCAGAATTTACCAGAATTGTGATAATTGAAATTGCAGATCTTGCTTACTACTCATGTGCTCAAATATTTAGCTTTCTGTTTGCATTATCAATCAAACCTGACTAATACAAAATAAATCTAAAGCAACTAAATTTATCATCAAATAAATCTCCTACACTGTATATATATTGAATTCTGCATACAAAACCAGTTTTTTGTAGTAATGATATGTTAATATGTTATTCACCTTTCTTTGACTACAATATTACTAATAAATTAACTTAGCATTTTGTCAACATCAATTTGTTGAATGGCTACTATTAATGTAACTATTCTCATTACTACTTTTATAAATTGTTAATTGATAAATGAGCATAATCCAGAATAAATAAACTTATAAAAAGTATTTCATTTTCAGTTCTTTTTCTTTTTATATTTGTTCTTTCCATAGAATATGCCACATTATTATACCTATATCTAATTTAAGTAAGATACAATAGCATGTAATTGACATGCATTCTTGCAAGCCAACAGGCATTTTTTCACAGCAGTGTACTTAATTATGTGTTTTTTCTGAATGAGTTGAACAGAGCAAATTTTATAAACTAGCCATAGACATATACCTAACCTAATGTGACCACATTTCATTGTGACTGAAACAAGAAGTTATGTTTCACTTCTTGGTTTGTGACAACTCCCAAATTATCATCAGGGCCTAAGTAATTAATAGCATAATAAAATTTAATTAAACTGCAAATGACAGAAATCAAGATAAAAATAGGATAGAGCTAACCTAAATTTATTCAAATTGAAAAACATTACAGGTTAAACTCCTTTCTTATACAAAATATCATAATTGTTACCACTTCCAATTTCAATTCTTTTTCCCTTACAAAGTTTAATTCAAGCAATGACAAACTTAAAAAGAGGATACAATGAATTAACTACACTTATTTGAATTCTTAGTATTGAAATTACAAATAAATCAAATATACCAATTTACACCATAAACTTAAATTTCCAATATACATTAAATTGTTGATGGATAATACTATTATTATGTTATCAAGATAATTAGGGTCACTTTCAATATTAGTCTTTACCAATGACAATCAAAGCCATATAAAATAGTTATTACTTTTGATATGAGTCTCTGCTTGATTAATAATCACAAGATTAAATATAGATACTTTGATTCTTCCCCAAGTGACATTACATAAAATACTGGATCCAAAAATTTAGAGATTTTTCTAAGAAGTATAAATCCATTCAATGCCCCCAATCACTACAAGCCACAATACAATTACATCCCCAGCCAGAACTTTCAGAGTAATTGTGTGCAGATTCAAAATCACAACCCTGAGAGTAATAGAAAATTCAAACACCAAGACCTCCAATGAGAAAAATCAGTGGGAATTGAACAGAAGGAAATCAAGCATATATAAATTTAACAAATTGAAATTAAAAATTTGCAAAATGGAAATGAATGAATATCTTTCATTCAGAAAATGAAAAATGAAATGTGAATCAGATAAAGGAACATGAGTCTAAGCTAAAAATTAAAATCAATTAAATGCAAGCCACACTGAGGCACAGCATTGGAAAGATAAATTCAACAATAAAAAGACCTCAGAAAACACATTTAAATTTTTTAAGATGAAACTAACAGAAGAGAAAAGATTTTACAAGAAATTATTAACCACAATGCAGAAACAGATCAGCTGCAAAACAAGATATAGTTTTCAGAATTAAAACAATCTTGATTGTTTTGTAAAAAAACATGATAATATTTAAATAACTGCTCTTAGTAATTAATTATTTCACAAATTTTGCTTACTTTTTGCCTGGGGAACTTCATTTATTACAAAATAACAGTACATATCCTCAAATGATTTTAAGTTTTTTAATATATATGTATGATACATATTCAACAGGTGACTATCACAATCCATTTGAATTATTGCAACTACTATGAGTATACTTGTTGATATTTTTTAAAATTAAACATATAAATGGACTGGAATCTCAGCTGTTAACCAAGATAAATCTTTTAATTTATTTATGGACAACATTTTATCAAAGAACTTTTAGACAATTAGCAAAATAATATGTACTTAAATAATTATTACCACAATATCAACTTCAATAATTGTTTATTTACTAAATTTTCTATAAATTTTTACTAGCATAGCTTTCAAAGTTTTGCTTGCATTGAAAATATCAATGGTGCTATTCAAATTAGAAAACCGAAATCATTTAGAATAACACTTCTCCTCAAAATATATTTTCTGAATCAAATTATTATTAAAATGGCATATATGAAAATTTCTTTTGAAATTTCCATAATAATAAAAAGCTAGTCAAGAAGAGAAAACTAATTTTCAAAATTAATAATAATAATTTCTAACAGATGGCAGACTTGAATTATTTGTATGATTTTTGTGATTAACAGATGTCCTAAGTTTGTTCTTTGCTTTTTTTGTTTTTTGTTATTTTGCTATCTTTATTTTTTATTTAATTTTTCAATTTATTTGTTCAAATTTACTTATTTATTATGATTAACCATTAACTTCTTTGCAAATATGTAGATATTATAAATTTCAACACATTTTCTTGGAAATTTTGAAACACTGAATGAATTTTATTATCCTAGGTCAATGTTGATTTTTTTACAGAGAGGTTTTTGAAGACAGCAATCAATTTGTACAATAATTAAGGTTTTGGTAAGCAATATGCTAGTTTGTCAGCTACCTGATGGAGATTTCATTCAAAAAAATTAGGCTGTGAAATTTTTTTCTTTTAATGCAGCTACAATAGAGATTATGTTGTATAAAGGCATCCCATATTAATTGTAGATAAAATTTTTAACCTACAGTACTGGAAAAAGTTTAGGAACAGTAACCTGTCAAAAGCATGTTTTATTCTATGTCCTGGAAACTTTTTAAAAATCCTGGAATTCCCAATTTTTCATATCACTTACAACAGACTCATTTAGCCAATCAAATTAACACAACTTTAGATTTACACACAATACATTTTCACTGAAAAAGCACTATCACTATAGTTTGAAATATGGTCTGTGGTAGTGAAATTTCACCAACAAAGTGTTCAAATTCATATCTTGTGTGAGGAGTGGAACAATTATCACTCTATAGTTGTTAGAATGAGCGTGTCAGTATCTTTGGTATCCAGAAATGTTATTCATTATCAGCAAATGCAAAATTTTTCTCTTGTAAGCAGTCTGGAAGACCAAAAGTGGCAACCCCTAAAACTAACTGTCTCATTCACCATTACAACATTAATCAACCATTCTCTTCATCTTCTGAAGTCAAAGCAAGTTTAATATTACCTTTGACCTTCCATCATGCAAACTGGCAGCCAAACCCTGCTTTTCTTCAAAGAACATTCGAGACCAGTTGCACTTCTGCAAACAATACCAACACTACACCCCTGAGATGTGGCATCAAGTAATGTGTAGTGACAAATCCAAGATTTGCCAGTTTACACCAAACTGATCACATGTTTGACGACCAAGAAACCAAACATTCAACACAAGTTACACACAACAAACTGTCTGCTCATCACCTTCTGTGATGATTTTGGGTGCTATAGCCAGAGCTGTAAGTGGGTCAAACTGGGTTTGGGTCTGGGTCAAATTGGGTCACATTTTTGTGGATTTGGATCTGGGTCTGGGTATATTAACATAATTTTGAATTGGGTCAAATTGGGTCTGGGTCAAATTAAAGGTGTATAATATACAAGTTGAACTTCTTCTATCTGTAAAATAATTATTGTCAATAAATAATTGTCACATACATGTATATCTTTCAATTTTGTTTAACAAAGATTTATGTTACCCATGTTTACAATAGAAGAGTAGATTAGTTTTGCAATTTTATTCCTGTTTGTTTATTAGATATATTAATCAGAAACTTTTTTTGTGTGAAACTGGGGCATAATTTAAATTTAAATTGGGTCTGGGTCAGCTCGGATGTGGGTCCAAATGGGTCTGAATCAACTCGGATGTGGGTTCAATTGGGTCTGTGTAGGCTCGGCTGTTGGTCAAAATGGGTCTGGGTCAACATTCAGTCACCCACTTACACCTCTGGCTATAACTGCAAGTGGACGTGCTGGTCTGCATTTTGTTCCTCACAACAAGATAGTCACAGCCAAAGCCTACCACAAAATAATTCAGGAGAAACTCCCCATGCTTATGCAGCTTTGCTGAACATCTGTACTACAACAAGATGGTGCTCCTTGCCACATCCCCAAAGTTGTGAAACAGTTGATTGCATAGCAAGACTTTCAGATGCTTGAGAACTGGCCGGGAAACTCCTCAGACATCATTCATAAAAAATTGCTGGCATCACATCAAAAACTGTTGAGGAATCGGCCAATGCACTCAACGATCTGAAGGAGCAAAGTAAAGTGGTATGGCACACAGAGATTACTGATGATTATTGTAGAAAGTTGGTCAAGTCAATGTCAAATTGCATTGCTGTGTGTTTGGTCAATAATGGTGGACATACAAAACATTATTGAGTTTTTCTGAACTAACCATTGACTTTCTACATGGTGTTATTATATTGTTTCTACATTGTGGTTTTAAATGTAAAATACAAAAATTTCTAAATTTGGAAAGTGTTTCCAAACTTTTGGACAGTACTGTATACAGACAGGCCAAATAGTTTAAATCTATGCAAAAAACCTTAAATATATGATATTTTACCTACTTTTATTTCAAAATTTTTTATTTTACCTGAATTTGTTTTGTAAAAAATTATATTGCCTATTCAAGGCTCTTAAAATATAATTAAGCAACAATTTGTACAATAATACACAGTCACAGCCAATCAGTGTTATCAAATGCCAAACACCTAAATTTTCATTTTGAAAAATACTTGAATAAATTAATTCTTCATATGAATTTAAAGAAATGAATTACAAAAGGTTTTATGCTTTGATTAGCATATGAAAGAAATTTGGCAAAGAGTTTGTTTGAAATCTCAATGTATGCACAATCATGGCAATGAATAAATCTGCATATTTATTGAATATTTGTAAGTACTTTGTATTTATTCTAAACATAAATTATTACAATATCATCAAGTGAATGTGAAAAATGAAATAATATTTACAATAACAAATAAAGTGCGCAATAATTTCATTATTTATGTCTAAGAAACCTTTCTAGCTGCTGTAAATCAAGGTCAAGTTGGTTCATGAAATGCTTCATTGCTAGTACAACAATTTTATTAGAATAGCCAATTGTGATTCCATTCTTGATATGTCTAAATTTGAATTGTTTTAGCATGTATGAAGAATATCTAAAGAATTTCTGAGTGAAGTATTCTTGTGGTATGTATGCCTGTAGTAAGCAAAAGGTTAGTCTTGCAAGTCACATCAGGCTAAGGGTTTATGCAATACTTGTAGATAAACTTAGCTATGCTAGCTCAAAGACAATATGTTCATTTTCCAAAATTCCCAGAAGAAATTCAATCTAAAATAAAAAAAATTATGTGATGCAATTCCTGAATTTATCTAGAATGAAGATATCTAAAGAATTACCAATTACCTAAATATTTAAAAACAAAAGTGGACTTTTATAATGAAGAATTCAAGATGAAAACAGGAGCCTTACATAAAAAGTCATATGAAAAATGAGGTTGCAATTGTGAAATATCAACTAAAACTAATTAAAATATTTTGTTGAAAAATTAACCAAATTCTTACTTGGAAATGAGGATAAAACTTTCAAGAATGTGCAGTGCAAGTTGCCAGTGAAAACCAAATTTTGATCTCAAAGAGGAGCATATATCTGATATTGTAAGCAAAATCAGAAATAATCTTCAGCCATGAAATAATCATAAGCAGAATCACTTCTAAAATTGGAGTAGTATCATCATTAACCAAAATGTTGACCTTTTTACAAAAGAAATTGCAGGAGCATTGTAAAATATTGAATCATTATAATACCTTAAAGAAAACAGTTCTATATTTGTTAGAAAACAAATAAGGGGTCAAGTTTGATAAACTTGCTCTCACAATAATTAGAATAATTGAGGAAAATGCCATGTATTATGATGTCTCAGAGACAAAAAAGGAGAAACTAAATTTAGATGTAAAATTAAATAAATTTATCAATAACTTCTATTAAGATAAAGAAATGGATTAAGAATTGGGAAAAAACTGAAAACAACAAGAAAAGTGGATCACCCCTCTATTTATTTATATTATTATTTCTAAGTATATCTTGCATGGCATTCTAAAATTTTACATAAATAATGATGCTTCAAAATACAACAATCTTATATCCAAATGAAAGTGAAAAAAGTTTTAGCTGAAATAATTGAAAATACAAAGAAATTGCCAGCAACAAGAGGACAAAAAATACCCTTAAAATAATTAGCTACTGACAATAATATGATCAGAATGATGAGGGAACATTTCGCACATAATTCTATACAATGCACTAAGTTTCTGAATGTCTTAAATTAAGGGGTAATATTTATTGACAATATTTGTTCAGAAAAAGTAAGACATCACTTTATTTATCTGAATGAACAAAGCAACATGAATTGTAAAATGGAATCAGCAAATGAAGTTAATAAGTTATCAGTATTTTGGCACAATAGATATAAAAGACAAAATATCTCAGAGAATCACTCTTTCTTATCATTCAAAGAAATGACATTTCTAATGAGAAGCTATTTTGCCTTTGCTGGAGACTCAGACAGGTTGCACTTCATTCAAGGAATAATAAAATTTTCAAGGAGTCTAAGCTTATAAATTTAAAAAAGAAAAGATTTCAATTTATATTACTCTATACCACTTAAAACCAACTCCTACTAGACACACCAATTTCCTATGAAACTTTTAAGATATGCAAGACAGCCATTTAAATTTATATAAGGCTATATATTGATAATGTATTACTGAATATCTTTTATGCTAGCAAAATATTAAGTTTGCAAACTAACTTTCCACCAATATTTCTAAATATTCCAAAAGATTACATATATATATATATATATATATATATATATATATATATATATATATATGTATATACATATTTTTGATGGGTTTCAGCAATTTATGGTTCATTGTTAGAATATAGTATTTCGGCAAATAATACATTACCAAAGTACTAAACTAAATGTTTAACATCATATATACATTCATTAACTAAAATTGATAAGATCTTTTGATGGAATTAACATACTTGTATGAAATATATAATAATGATCTTCTTTCTTTAGTTTAATTGCTTCTGCTATTTTGATGTTATTTGTTCTTATGATGTAAATTTTTTTTTAAAGTTTTGAGGATGTTGTTAGATTTCTGTGTTCAAATGTCCACTGAGATGGTCTTTTATTCTCTTTCCAAATTGTTGAACTGTTTTACCAATGTACAATTCATTGCAATTTCCACCTTTAAATCAATTGATGAATCAAGTTCTTTTGGAATTATATCTTTATTCTTAAATATATATTATTTTTTTGTATTTATATATATATAGTATTGAATAAAAATTTTGTGTAAAATTTACTGTTTTTAATCTATCATTAAGAAAATTAACTTAATAAAAGCTCTTGCTTATGGAATGAAAATTTCATGGCCCACAAAACTGAATATATTGAAAATTAAAATTGATACAAAAGCATTTTTCAAACAACTAAATAACATCAACAAATTCACTGAAGATAAATCAAAATGGCATTTAAGAATTTAGAACATTAGTTGAAACACACTGCTAGAATAATTGATAAAGTTGTAAAATTATTAAATGCTCTAAAGAAATTAAGTACAGATTAAATTATTTATATTTGCAAAGCAGATACAGGAAGTGCCATTATAATACAAGATTGTACAGACTATTCAAAATTGAAATGTTTAATTTAAATTTATCATTGCCAAAATTATGACCAAATTGCTAAAAAATATATGCGATGTTTTAAAGATGTTCTTCATTTGAGAGGAAGAAAATGTCAATAACCAACTCTTACGCTTTCAAAAATGATGTTAGTATATCTGAGAGCATTTATAAAGATTTGAAGCGCATTGGTTGCACACCTGCAAGATTGTATGTTATAGTCAAAATCCAAATACATTTAGAAAAACCACCATATAGACCTATTGTTAACATAATAAACAACCAAGCCTATCATCTGCATCAGTTTTTAAATGAATTACTGAAGTCTTTCCTACTAACTAAGTATATAATAAAAAATACAACTGACTTTATAAAAGAACTTAATTCATCAAAGAAATTATGAATTATAGACATTCATCTAGTAATATATGACGGGACCATATTATTCACGAACATTCCAATTGACAAAACAATAGATCATATTATGAGCATAATTCCAGAAGTTCAAATAAATATGTCACCTCATACACTAAAGAAGCTACCACAACTAGCTTTTAAATCTATACATTTTTCATTTAATGGAGATATATTTAAACAAATAGATGGAATGCCAGTGGGGTCACCACTTAGCCTAACTTTAGTCAACTTTGCAATGGATGTAATTCAGTGCAACTTTGAAAATTTCAAAGAATGTAGTCCTTTAATATACTGTAGATATATTGATGATATATTTGCAGGACTTTGCTCAAAAGAAGCATCTTTGAATTTCCTGAAATATTTGAGTGAGCGTATGACTGAAATTTAATTCACAATTGAACATGAAAAGGACAATATGCTAAATTTTCTTGATTTTACTGTAACTAAGCACATGAATGACATTTCGACCAAGTGGTATCAAAAACCGACTTATATAGGGCTATACATACCATTCTATTCGAATTGGGATGAGCATCATAAAATTAACACCATTTCGTAACTAGTAAATAGATATTTGAATCTAGCTTAAATTAAAAAAGATAACAGAAAGTTTGGAAAAATCACAAAAGATCTCAAAAATAAAGGATATCCACAAAAACTAATTCGTAAAAATATTAATATGAAATTTTCATGCAATACACAAGATTGAAATTATACACATAACCAAGGCAAAACAAAAGTATAGAAGTTAACATTTGTAAAATCACGAGAAGAACAACTAAAGAAAACAATACGATCATACAACAAAGAATTACCAACTTCGAAAATTTGTCCAGTATTTTAAGCAAAAAAGACCATTGAAATGTTCCCTAATAAAGATCATATACCCATTTCATTGTCTTCGGGTATAGTTTATTCATACGACTGTGATGAATATTCAAGTTCATACATTGGCAAGAACAGAAGAAATATAGAAACTCGGGCAAAGGAACATATAAGACGGCATTTACAATTCGAAATATATATACATGGAATGATCCCAATCTGAAAAATTTTAAAAAACTAATAAGACATCGTGAAAATAAAATTGCAGAAGCAATATGTATAAAATCAACTAAGAAAACATTATTAAATAAACAAAGACATCAAACAAATCTAAATATATTTTGAAGATCAGAATTACTAAAAGAAAAAGTTCGGGAACTTTTCTCTAAATGCTTAAGAATGACAACAATGTTTGTCGAAACATGTCGCAATAAAACATTATTCAGGAATGTTCAAAGTCTTAAGATTATAACCAGTGTATATATATATATATATATATAATGATTTTTCAACAAAATGATTATTTTTAGCAAAATAATATACACATAAAAAATGCACTGAGTTTCTTTTATAGGCGAGTCTTGAAATATGGCAATAAGAACAAATACAGGATAATTACCAGCTCCGTGTTCTCACTTGATCAATTTTTCTTGAATGTATAGCCTAAACATTGATTTAATTTTTTTTAAATTACTGATTTGTTGAATTTAATTTAATATCAGTGTTGTGTTATATTTTTTATAATTTTACAACAATTTTATGTTGCAGTCAGAGCATTGCCCTATATATATATATGAATATATGAGATAATATATGAATATATGATGATTTTCAATTACAACTATTATAATATAAGAATATAAGGTACAGTGCCCAAATAACACCCAGGCCCAAATAACACTCACCCTGTGATATTTCCCTCAGGAAACACGGTTACTCGCTTTTGATTGGCTGATGGTATGGCTCTGTCAGCTAATGATTCTGTAACATCCTCTACCAGGCCTTTGTCATCGGGCATTATCATTATTAATTGTCACTTGATTAATGGCGGGTAAGGATTTACTAATTTAATAGACTGCTAAATGTTTCCTCTTCATCTAGCTAGTTACGCTAACTGAATAATAACTATCACTGTTTAGGTGACAGAGCCATGCAGTGTATTCTCTGTTTGACTAACTGTGGGCTACTGCCCGAAGCTGATCTCCACACAACAGTTCCTCTCCTTCATTAATGATTGACCAAGTTCATTGCACCATCTCAGCTCAATGGGCATTAATTATGTGTACCTTACATTAGCTCAGTGCATGTACTCATGTCAAAGCATTACTGACTTAAACTCATGTTTTGTAAAGTGTTTGTTGAACTGAATAAATAAAGCAACCAGGCATTGATACTAGCTGCACTATTTAATATCAAACTAACCATTACCATAAGACTATTGGCTTTTTATAATTAATTAACTGGTTGCAGCTCCCTATACTTACATTTAATAGTAATACATGTAAAGTCATTTATTCAGTTGATTATAGTCAAGTCTCCTAATTTTAATAATACAGATATAACCCTAATTGTTGGCTATCCAGCCATTTCGTGAATCTATTATAATGTACATGTAGTGATCGATAGTCAGACTAAGCAAGAATCGAAAAACTCCCTATCCGTAACTTAAGTGCGGTTTTGTGACTGGCACAAGGACCCTTTGAATCGCTCCCATGATGGGCTCCAGCCACTACTTGACACAACTTGCTTAGCTGAACATTTTAATAAATTTCAAACCAGATAAATGAAGATAATAAATCAAAATAAACTCCAAAGAATTTATTGTTCATCAAATTCCATTTAAATTTTAAGCTATTTATTTAAAAAGTTCTAAGTACCTGCTGATTTCAAAATTTGAATTAATCTTCTGCCAATATGGCTGTTCTTACGTAAGCGTAATTTTGCTTGTTACAATTTGTCTAATATTTCTTAATCAGCTACTGCATTTTTCTCATAATGTGCATATTGTGACTTAGTTGCATAATACAAATGAATAAGATATCAAACTAAATTTTACAATCACTTATAATCAATTTTTTGATCACTGCTAATCTTTTCTACGCTATTCCTTTTGGTTTGCAGCTTGTTCCTTTGGATGATGCTACATGCCCTCCTCAGCTTGTGTTATGTACAGCACAGGTTGCTTCCCATGTATGAGAGTGTCAGCCTTTCTTATGAGTGACTCTGCTTTGTTATCTTCCCATGTTATCACCGCATATTCCGATTGTTTTGACATTTTTAATACTGCCTCACACTCAGTTGTCACAGTGTTTGCATATTTCAGAAATCGCGTTTCCCTGATGTTCTCTACTATCAGCGTGAGTTCTCATAGTTCATTCATTTTTCGTGAGAAAATTTTAAAGTATTTCTCATATAAGCGGATTCCTTTTAGTCCTATTAGGAGTGTCATCTGCGCATCGGCTTTGCAGGTGTGGGCTAGGTCTGCTCTCATCTGTGTGTTTGGGTAAAAGAAGGTAAAGACCTTTTGTAGACTATGTGTGTTTGCTACGTCCTTGTAAAAGAAACCGATATTTTCCACTACTTCTCATTCTGATATTTCATCTGGATCATTCTTCCCAATGCACATCATGGTCACAATTTCCACTCTTTTTGTTTTGAGTTTACGTATGATTTGTACTCATGCAGAAATGCTTTTGCTGGTTTTACTTCCTTCAGGAGTCTCCAATGTGGCAGTACCATTGGTAATGCAATCGTTTTCAGTGGCGTACAGAGTAAGATCTTAGTGTCAATGAGTCTCTCAATTTCCTCATACGTGCTGGTTGTGTTTGATGCTGTTGCTAAGCTGATTGTGGCGGGGTAGTTCATTTTTGCTTCTGGGATTGTCTCTCAAAATGATTGTGTGAGTCCCCTTCTGCTTAACTTCATTCATAAACGTTCTTCTATATTGACTTTTGATGTTATGCACTCAACATCAACCACGATCTGGTTGAAGGGCTTCAGTAGTTCTTCTAGCTCTTAGTACATGTATAATTGTTAAATTTTCTTTGTCCAAGTTTATCTCTGGGACATTTGCTATCTGTTCTTTGTATTCCATTAATGCTTGTGCTGTCTTGAGAGTGAAATTTTCGTCGAATATCATATGAGTGGTGCTTCTCATGTATGGCCTATTGATTGTTTCATTTAATTGCTGTGGATAGCTGATTATTAAGTTTATCCTCAGGCGGTTGTCTGCGTCTAGCAGTATCAGTAGATTGCTTCCTTCGATTTTGGCTGTCTTTCTGATTAATGTTTTAGTCTCTGGAGACAATTTCTCGAACGCATTGTGCCGCATTTTTGTGGTTGCCATGAAATAAGGGTGCAAAGTTTCTCCATTGATTTTAGACATTTGCTTTTCTCTCTCTCTAGATCTTACTGTACGCTCTGATGTTGTCTCTGATGGGGCGTGTATGTGCCTCATCTGTAAGGGTAATCTGCTGGTGCTTGGTTCACAGTCCATGGGCTGCGAATCTGTACTGATGATGTCAACCTTGTTGCCCTTGAATCAGCTCTTGGTTAAAACCACCAGTACTTGACCAGCTGTGGTTCCAGTGGGATACCTTCAGCCTTGAATTGCTTCTGGATCTCCATGGTTCTTCCCCCCCTCACACCTTCCTCTGGAACTCTGGTTGGGTCACCACCCTTGAATCAGCAAAGTGATCCTCTGGAAGGAAAGTTATGCTGCAAAGAGGCTGATTGTCCATTTGTATCTCTGCCCTTGAATCAGCCTTGAGTACTACTTGGACGCCTCTTTACTTTGCGTCTCATATTGACCATCTCTTCATTCTCATCCCTTCTGCCCTTGAATCAACATCTGGTTTGAGAACTTCTGCGCACTCGCCTCCTCATGTTTGTGGTCAGGATTCCCTCAGTTGGTTGGTTGCGCCTCACTCACTTCCTGAGTGGTTGATGCATCCTTCTCTAAGTTCCTAAATGCAGTTAATAAGTTTATATCCCATATCTCAGGGTCATTTATTGTTTTATTTCTTGCAGCCCTCTGGGGTTGGATTCTGTGTTCTAGTTGCTTGTTTCCAATTCCGCTGTGAATTCTTCCTCAAATTCCGCCTCTGGTAGACTATCTAAATCACACATATCATACATAACCTCCTTGCCGTTAATTTGGCTTATCTTAAATTCAGCACTTTCATCTATCTTTGTTCCCTCAATGTCTGCCATTGCTCTCTTTAAGTTTTGAAAGTGCAACAGTCTGCTGTTGTCTAACATATATTCATTATTCAGCAGTGTTTGAGTTATCATATGTGGTCGAGACCAGACTGTTTTTAATTTACTGCTGATTTCTTTGTATTGTGGCATATTGTTTCATGGATTCCTGAAATCTGTTTACGGAGTTGGTTCACGTATTCATTATTCAAGGCTTCACTATAGTCAGTGTACTGCATTGATAGTGGTGTGGCCACTTCTCAGCTGAACATTGCTTTAAATGGGGTGATTCCCTGTTGTCAAATGCACTGATGTATTATAAAAATATTCTATCATCTCAATCACCTCTCGCCATCTATTTCCGCCAATCCTTGTTGTTGTTACTCTTATTAATTATATAAGAGTTCTATTTAGTCTTTCCACCATGTCGTTCGCCTGTGGGTGGTATGCTGTAGTTCTTTCACTAACTATCTCCAGCATCTTCGCCATTTCCTGAAACAATCCACTCTTGAATTGAGGTCCCTTATCTGGTATGATCATTTCAATTGGACCAAATTGTAATATCCACTCTTTCATTACTATGTCCACTGTTGTTTCTGCAGTTGTGTTTTTCATTGGGATCATTCTCATGTACTTTGTAAAATTGTCCACCATCACTAGTAGAAATTGGTATCCCTGGGTAAGGATTGACTATTTTAATAGACTGCTAAATGTTTCCTCTTCATCTAGCTAGTTACGCTAACTGAATAATAACTATCACTGTTTAGGTGACGGAGCTGTTGTGTAACATGCATGTAGTACATTTGTTGATGATGTCTTCAATTACTTTTCTTACTGCCCATTAAACGTTTTCTCAGTTTGCGTTATTCCCAGGTGGCCTTTTTTGTGTATCCGCCATATGTGATCCCTCTTAAAGTATTCGGGTATCGCGATCCGATTGTTTTGTCCTTCCACATACAACAGCCCATTTCGGTTCATTTTCCATCTATACCTTTTGAAATAGCTTGCTGTTAGCTTTGATAATGTCACCTAGGGTTCCTTCAGTTTTCTTATTATGTTGTTAAGAATTATGTTGTCCTGTTGTTTCTCTATGATTTCTTTTTCGGAGATTTCCTCCTTCATTATAATTGGTAATACTGCTTGCCCTTTCTTGTCTACATTGATCTCTGGTAGTTTGTCATATTCATTGTGTGGTAAAAATTGTAATTGCTTCTTTTCTCCATCTATCTTTTCCATGTCTCTTTGGTACTCTGGTAGTGACGTCCAGAAGTCTGCGTTACTGTGTAGGGTGCCCTTCCGATGTTCTATTGTGAATGTGAATTCATTGAGATACTCTATCCATCGGGATACAATGCCCGATTTATCTCCTGAGAATTTTTTTAGCCATGCCAGGCCACTGTTGTCTGTCCATACTCGGAATTCTTTTCCAATCAGAAAATGTCTAAATTTCTTGATGCTCTCGACTAGGGCTAACATCTCTACTTTAGTGGAGCCATAGTTCTCTTCACTTGCTCTTAACTTACAGCTAAAGAATTGTATCAGCACCTCTTTCCCATTCTTGATCTGTCCTAGCATTGCTCCTATGGCAACCTTGCTTGCATCACAATCTAGTATGAATTGTTCATTATAATCCAGTGTGTTTAGTGATGGCAGTTTTGCCAGTTCCTCCTTGATATTATCCAGTTCCTCTTGTTCCTGCCATGTCCATATAAATGGTACCGATTTTCTCATGAGTTTCATCATCTTCGCAGTTTTCCCCACGATGTTGGGGATAAATGTGCCATAGTAATTAAAGAAACCCATTATCCTTTGGATATCTTTTTTGTTGTTTGGTTTCTCTATTTTCCGTATCATCTCTCTTGCATTGTCTTTCATTGATATCCTCCCCTTTTCTATAGTTCTTCCTAGGAAGATGATTTTCTCTTTCAGGATGTCGCACTTGTTGCCGTTTATACAGAGTCCGGCTTTTTCCAGTATTGTTAGTGTTCTGTCCAGTTTTTCTATGTGTTCTTGTATTGTGTCGCTTGTTACTATTATGTCATCTATGTATGCATTAATGCCATCTTCCATTCTGTGCATCTTATTTTTCAGTACTTTTGTTATGTATCTTTGAAATGTCGCCAGAGCGTTACATAGCCTGAATGCCATGTAGATCCATTTGTAAAGTCTGTACAGCATTATAAATGCTGTCTTCTCAATGTCTTCTTCTTCCATTCACACTTGCCAGTAGGCTTTGCACAAGTCTAATGTTGTAAAATATTTGTGCTTGCTTGATTCATACAGCATATCCTCTATTCTCTGCAGGGGATAAGAGTGCTTCTTTATAACCTTGTTTAGTTTCAGAAAATCTATGCATAACTGGTATTTCTCCCCTTGTTTTACAAACACTGTTGGTGCCACATAGGGGCCCTTGCTTGGTTGTATAATTTTGTTGTCTTTCAATTCTTCAAGTATGTGATTGTATTCGTCCTTCATTTGTTCAGGCACTCTTCTGCAAGGTAGCTTTATTGGTTTGTCCATTGTTGTTATTATCTTGTGTTTCTCGCCTATTGCCTGCCCCACACTTATCTCTCTGTAATTTGAATATTTGTTTATGTCTTTCTAGCATCTCTTTTAGTTGTTGAATCTCTTTTTCTTTCTAGTATGGGTAGTCCTTGCTCTTGATGTCTGGGATTTTGTATTCATCATTGGTTGCTTTCATCCCAATGCCCTTGAATCAGCCTCTGGAATACTTGCGACTTGGGTGGTGTTTGTCCACTCGCCCTTGAATCAGCCATGTGGAGTACTTTGCGCTTCCACTTGCAAGTCCTTGAATCGACCATGCAAGTTGTCGGCTCCATCTTCGTCTTCCAATGCTTTCCAAATCACTCTGATGTTCGATTTCACATATTTCCCAAATATCCTAATGTGTGACTTCTTTAGGTTCACATTCCGGTTTGTTGGATTGAGGATTGGTATTTTTCCTCTTCAATTTTTTACTGCACATATGCTTGACAGCATTGACACTCTTTTTGTGTTTATTCCTTTATTTTTGTATATCATTACATCAGCTGTATTTCTTCTTCTGTTTCAATTTCGTGCATTTTCCACTGATGCGGTTGCAGATGTATGTCTTCTTGTAATTCAAACGTGATCATTTTATCTCTGCCTTGTTCTTATTTGATCTCAATCTCTTCTTCTTTAACTTTGATGGTTCTATCCACATAATTAATGACACATTTGTTTTTTATGAGAAAGTCGTCTCCCAGTATTATTTCATATGGTAGCATGTTGTTGTGTGTATCCACTACCACCAGTGATTGCTCAAATTTTGTGCTTGCCACCCTTATCTGCACTGCTTTTAATATTCATTTTGTGTCAATATATTCGCCAGATGTGTTTATGAGTCTTTTGTTACACTTATCGAGATCTTCTCTTGTAATTCTTCTTCAGATTCTATTAAATCTTCGTCTTTGAAGTACCACTGCTCTTCTCCAATCATGTTTATTTGTTTGTGACAATCGTCTCCTTTGTGTCCTTTCTCTCCACAGTTATAGCATTTCACGTCTCTTTCATGGACCTTCTTTGTTTTTCCATCTCTGGTTTTTATCTTTACCATTTTCTCCTGTTTGTCTGTTTCATGAGTTCTTGTTGTATTTCTTGGTTTGGCGTTGCTCCTCCATGTCGGTGTCTCTCTATGCCATGCTGATTTCTCGTTTATTCTTGTGTTATTTTCAATCATGGCCTGTATGTCCACTGCCTTTCAAATCATTCTTTCCAGTTTATCGTCTACGTCGCACTTGATCTCAAATTGTGCCCTTATGTTATCAGGCATGCCTTTACAAATGTGCAAGAAGAGGTCGTATTTTGAATATTGATTTTCTCTTGAGCTTAGCATGACTAGCCTTTTGACTTGTTGTATGAATTTACGAATATCGTCCATCTTTTTCATTTTTGTTCTGGTCAAGATTATTCTATATTGGTTTTTGAAACTTTCATTTCTGTAGTATTCAATAAAGTCACCAATAAGTAATTCATAGTCTGTTTTGGTTTCCGGATCTAGTAGCAGGTAATGCTGCACTGCTGCTCAGTTAAATATAGAGGGAATCTAGCTGCCACTGAATGTTGGCTTACCTTTCTTTCTGCCATTGTTAACTCGAACATTTGAAGCCATTCCCCAAATGTTGGGTTATATTCATCTACTCTACCATTGAACTTTGTTAGTGTTGCCTTGCAGGGGATCATATCGTTTCCCAATTCTTGGCTCAGTATTGAGTTGTTGTACTTAGGTTTCATGTGTTTAGTTGTCCCTTCTTCATTTCATAGCTGTGTGGTTATCACTTTTGTAATTGCGTCTATGAATTTCTTCTTCTCCACATTGTTTTCATTGTCTGAGGAGTCTGCTTCTAATAATTTATCATTGAGTGGTGTTGCTTGTAGTTCGCGTTCCTTTCTGCCTACAAACTGAAAGCTGTGGGAGCATATATTCTCTTGTCATTCTTCTTCGTTTAGTTGTAGTAGTCTCAATTTATCATTTAGATGAGCTATCTCTTCTTGCCTTAACTCATTTTCTCTTGTTAGGCGTCTGTTCTCTGTTTCCAGCAAGTTCTGTTGTGCTTGCACTGGTTGTTGCTGCTCGCTCCTATTTGTTTCTAGTCGGATTATTTTGCTCCTAAGTTGTGTTATCTCTGCGGCTTGCACATCATTGTCTTGTATCAGCTGCTGGTTTGTTGTTTCTAGCACATTATTTTTTTCTTGTAAGAGCTGGTTTTGCTCCAGGAATCTTGTATTTGACTCTGTTAATTGTTTGGTGAGTGTCTTAACCTCACTCTGGGATGCTTCTTTTTGTTCGATTAGTTGGGTATCCATCTCTACTTGAATTCTTGTAATTGCTTCTACATTTGATTGCTCAATCTCCTCTATTTTCTTTGTCAATAGGCTTACTTCTCATAAGATGTTTTCAGTTTCACTGTTTTTCTTCAATATTTCGAAAATCTCCGGGGTTCCCAGTTCAGAGGGGGATGTTTGTCTTATTGGTTCTGGGGTTTGGGTTGCTTCAGTGTTTCTTGGGTATAATGACGATTGAGTTGTCATGGGGGTGTTGGTTTTTGGTACTGTTTTCTTCGCACTTCCTCTCTTGTTACTTTTATTATTTGTCATTATTTCTTGATGTCGTAGTGGCTTCCCATTTTGGTTGCAGTTCAAGAGTCTTGTTTGCACTTGTCATGGGTAGGGCTTTCTGCTCTGCTGACTTTGTGATTTCTTCACTGCCTTGTTGCTTCCCTTCTTCTTTTTACTTTAAGCTTATGTCTGAGTTTCAAAAGAGTATTGCTGTGTGTTTCCTCTCTGTTGACTTTGTTCATATTTGTCATGATCGCCATGTAACATCCTCTACCAGGCCTTTGTCATTGTGCATTATCATTATTAATTGTCACTTGATTAATGGTGGGTAAGGATTTACTAGTTTAATAGACTGCTAAATGTTTCCTCTTCATCTAGCTAGTTACGCTAACTGAATAATAACTATCACTGTTTAGGTGACGGAGCCATGCAGTATATTCTCTGATTGACTAATTGTGGGCTACTGCCCAAAGCCGATCTCCACACAACAGTTCCTCTCCTTCATTAATGATTGACCAAGTTCAGTGCATGTACTCATGTCAAAGCATTACTGACTTAAACTCATATTTTGTAAAGTGTTTGTTGAACTGAATAAATAAAGCAACCGGGTGTTGATACTAGCTGCATTATTTAATATCAAACTAACCATTACAATAAAACTATTGGCTTTTAATAATTAATTAACTGGTTGCAGCTCCCTATACTTACATTTAACAGTAATACATGTAAAGTCATTTATTTGGTTGATTATAGTCAAGTCTCCTATTTTTAATAACACATATATAACCCTAATTGTTGGCGATTTCAAAATTTGAATTAATCTTCTGCCAATATCACTGTTCTTATGTAAGCTTAATTTCACTTGTTACAATTTGTCTAATATTTCTTAATTCGCTACTGCATTTTTCTCATAATGTGCATATTGTGACTTAGTTGCATAATACAAATGAATAAGATATCAAACTAAATTTTACAATCACATATAATCAATTTTTGATCACTGCTAATCTTTTCGACGCTATTTCTTTTAGTTTGCAGCTTGTTCCTTTGGATGATGCTACAATTCTGATCTATATTCTAGTGACACTGCTGCAAATTTAACTTTGTACAGGCAATGATTGATTTTTTTCTCCCTATTTGCTTAGCTGACATTTTCGTGCAATGCAGTCTGAAAGATGAAAGGAGTCTGTAAGGTGAGTTATTGCTAGATGATGACAGTGTTGTAGAATAGCACTGTATCACAGAAAAAATTACAGTTAGTGTAGGTATATCATTATTTTGATTATCTTGCCAGAGAACTTTTGATTTTCTACCACTATTGTTAGGTGGTAAATTAAATTCCAGCTTTTTGTTGGCATCTATTGTAAAAATATTCCAGTTTCAGCAGCATTGTAAATTTCATCTACAGAATGTAATAATGATATTTCTAACCAATAACTTGCAATTTGAGGATTCTACAGCACCTGCGTAACCAAACTCGGTTCTAGGGACTGTATTATTACACTGCTAAAATTTTTCAAGCCAAACTTCTCTTGCTTTGAATGAAGTATTACCAAAATCGTTTTGAAATTTTATTGTTCTTTTATTCAAACAGGTAGTAGAGCTTGACGGAAGTCATTGAAGCAGAATCCAGATTTACTGAAAAATCACTCCAATAAATTGAATGTTGGCAATATGAATCTTGTATCAACTAATTTTCGTTTCAGCTTCATTTTTTCTTATTCAAATTTTCGCTGTTTCAAAATGCTTCCCGCAAAATCTGAAGTTGTTTTTTGGACGGCATTGTTATTGTCATTATTGTAGTACATTGAACAGATACACAATCGTCTTCATCAGGCGAAAGATAATGGTTATTTTGGATTTTTACAATCGCATTTTCTCAGCAGCGTGAGTGAATGATGTCTGATTTTCTTTTAAGTATTTGCCCACTGTATTTCTGAATTAATTTATCAAGTAAAGCGCAAACATCAGGAAATATATGTTTTTTGGTTGAAGAACAAGTGTCACAAAATTCAGGGTCTTTAGATCATCACTAATGTTTGATATCTCCGTAGCTTCCCTGACACTTGGAAGCCAAGTCCATCACATTAACATCTGTAGTGAAACATTCTTCATTCAAGAAAGTTTTCAATTGATCAGATCTTTTGAGCATAGCTACAATACTAGACCATCGTGTTACTTCCTTCTCATTGGTGGAAGAACCATTAATATCTTTTGCACACATTAGTCTCCAATATTAGGTATACATGTAACTTAAGGGTCCTCTGCAAGGACAAACAGATATTAAATTAATTGTTGATTTGTTTTAACTCAATAATTTATGCATTAATTCAATCAATATAATTTTTAATCTAATAATTGATTAGATGACACTATATAAATTATATTGAGTATACGCAAGAATAGCTCAAACCCATTTTTTAGTAAATAGATGTGAGCTCGAAATACACACTATGTGAGCAGATACATGTATATTGTGATGTCTATTTCCCAATTGACTAATGGGTTGTATTTGCCCTGGACCTTTAGAGGTGAAAACAGTCCTCATATTTTTTAATAAAAACTTTTATTTATATTAGAAATATTGTGCAAATTTGTATTAGCTATCAAACAATTTCTTGGACAATTTTGAAAATTTATTTTCAATTAGTGCAGTATTTTGTAGTTAGCAATTGGAAATTTGTGTTTATTGCTAGCATTAATTTTTAATTTATGTTTTTTATTAAAAGTGTCATTATATGATTCAATACAGTATATTGCTATTCTGAGAATATAATATATTTATATACATTTAGGTTGTATGTTTATATGTTTGTCTGCAATATCCTGCAATAATCCTCTGCAAATAGAAACTTTATCCAACAAAACTTTGTATGGAGCTACTATTACAGTACCTTGCAATATGAAAGTTGATTTACTCAGTGTCCTTGATTTTGATGATAATGGTTTCAGTAAAATATACATTAAAGTTGATTCCTGCAGCATCTGGACAACAAAAGATTCGTTCTACATAAAAGTTAAAAAAACTGGTGGAAACATTGAATTTACTGAATATGTGTATGATAGTTCTACACCAACTGTTCACCCTCAAGTTTACAGGAATCTTGGATTAATATCAAGTGACAGCTGTGATTTACGATTTACAAATGTTGATATCTTGAAATTGGGTGATTTGTTATACCCTGCTGATCAATTTTGCCCTTTCTCCAATTTTGTATTCTTCAAAGAATTAAGTAATGGTCAACCTCTTCCCTTAGCTGATCGTGTGAACATAAGAGTTCATGAAGGTAGGCACTATGTAATTATCTAACAAAACTTTCTGTATTTAATAAACGCGATTTGAGATATAAATATATATTTTTCATTCAAATATATTTTACAAAAATTTTAATTTTGCTAAATTTTAGATAGACCTGTTTTTTCACAGAGTGTTTCATATAAATTTCATTTTCACAATGTTTATTCTTTACGCCTTGTGATAACTGTGATAAATGCTCTGACATGTGCTTGTGCAGAATCAGTTTCATTGTTGTTTTTTTGAGTTAAATAATTTTTGAAGAAATATAGAGTATATTTTAGCCAAACAGAATTAACTAGAGAAATTTATTACTATTTTCATTGCAAATATTTGAAAGTAAGCATATCTCCAATTGATAAATTGTGCAGGGTAGATACACTAAATCTAAAGGTATAATCTTTTTGCATTTTTTTATTTTCATCAAATATTACACTGATACTTTAATAATTGTGTTCATCATGTTGCGGGAACTCAATTATAAATAAAATATGAAAAACGTAACAATGAAGGTGAAGGATCTCTAGACAATTATATAAACAAACAGCAAACTTCTTAAACCAGGAACCAAAACTTTGAAAATTCAATATGCTCATCCATTTTTTAGGACTGACATGGAATTTAATATATTAGGAGTTGCTGTATTTGTGTTTGTTTTGTTTGTATATATTGCTATTCTAAGACACCACAGTTCTTAGCTCAATATAACGATTTTAAATTCATTTTGAAACAATTATGATAAAGCTATAGAACTCTGAATGTCCTTAGAATTTAGGATTTTCAATTTCAAGAAGGTTGAAATAAGGATAAGGATAAGAAAGTGACATTCAATAGTGTTTCCAAATCATAATGAAATTGAGGTTCTTGGGATAGGATCTTAGTAGGGATGCTATGGTATGCTTTTGATCACATTTATTCACTTGATCCATCCCTTTGGGACACTCAACAGAAGAAAGGTATCCGTTTTTTATTTTTCATGCGATTCAAGAATTTGTCAAAATGGTTAAAATATTCAAGCAGGCATTTGTCAGTAGTTTAGTTAAATCATAAAAAGGGTGGAGCTTAGCATACTATGTACTGCTTGATTGAGTAACACACTAACACTAGGCGCAAGCTTTCTTCAGTTTTAAAATTGTAGCTATTACATTAAATAGGTTCAAACAAAGCCTTCTACCCAATAAACATAGAACTGTCTTAATGACGTCTTTGAATGACATAATAACAGCATTAACAAGACATTACAAAACAACTTCTTTTCACAACAAATGACAAACGATCAATAAAAATGCAGTTTTTAAAAAATTTATATTCAAATTGTCATAATACTAAAATTATTCCTATTTTTTGAATATTTTTTGCTAGACGGAATTATACACTGCCACTATAGCCACACTATAAATGCCACTCAAACAATTCAAGAGAAATTTATTACTATTTTCATTGCAATTATTTGAAAGTAAGCATATCTCCAATTGATAAATTGTGCAGGGTGGATACACTAAATCTAAAGGTATAATCTTTTTGCATTTTTCATTTTCATCAAACTGATACTTTAATAATTGTTCATCCAGGTAGGCATTATGTAAATACCTAACACAAATTTACGTATGTAATGAATGTGATTTGGGATGTAAATACATATTTTTCATAAAAATAAATTTCATAAAATCATCAATTTTGTTAAATTTGAGTAGACCTGTTTTTCCATAGATTTGTTCTAGAAAATTCATTTTGGCAATGCTTTTCCTTACATATTGTGATAACAGTGATCAATGCTCTGTCATGTGCTTGAGCTGAATCAATTTCATTGTTGTTTTTTTTAGCTAAATAATTTTTATAGAAATCTGTAGTAATATAGAGTATATTTTGGCCAAACACAATCAACTAGAGAAATTTATTACTATTTTCATTGCAATCATTTGAAGCACATCTCCAATTGATAGATTTTTGCAGAGTTAATTTAGTATGCATTTTGTAAGGCTACTGTGAAAATGTTTATTTGTATTTGAATATCTAACAGCAGTGTATTTGTTTATTGTGTTAGGGTTCCAAAAATATTCTGATATACAGTAAAATTTCTAGAAAATTGTCATTTATGTATACCATTTCAATTTAAATACAAAATTATGTTCTTTTTAATGTCCATTTTTGAGGCAACATTTTTCCTAAGCAAATTGTTTTTTCCTTTATCAATGAATTATCACCATGGTTACTGAAAAGTTACAATTACAGCAGGAAGCAAAAGCAACTTCTATATGTTAATTATACTTCATGCAAAAGACGCTTAGAAGTTGTCACGCAGCCCATTTTTGTAGTGGAATATTTTTATTTTATGATTTATGTGCAAACTGCTTGTGCAGTTATAAACCTGGGCGGTATATGAATACGGGCTATTTCTGAAATTATTGTTTGCTTAAGAAGGCTTTAAAATATATTACTTTTATAATATGTCCACTTTGCCTCTTTCTTAACTATTTTGAGCGAATTGATTTCAGTTTTTTAGCCCTAAAATTTTTGTTACAGTTGATTTCATATTCAGGAAATTTCTTGTGATTATATACTTTTCATAAATTTTGAAAAAAAGTTTGTTAAATTTTACTTAGATGTTTACTTTATCTTATTTCAACTATTGTTAGTTTTTTTTACCTATTTTATCCAAGCTTCTTAATAAATAATGAAAGCCTTTGTATCGACATATCAATGGGGTTACTCCCGCCAATGCAAAGTTGAAGACCTGTGCAAAACTTATTGTTGTGCAAAGAATTACATGAAATATAAATTTTCAAAGAGAAATCGCACTGCCGACAACCTTGAACTTTGCACGTGGTGTGCCCATTTGAAAGTAATGGAGAAGAAAATTCTCTATCTTATGGTTTTTTGAAATTATAAATATCTTCATTAGTTAGAGAGTTATAAAGCATTTGAAAATTATTTAGCGCAACAATAACAGATATTGAAAAATCCCAATAGAATTAGGGTTAGAAAGAAAACGAATTTATATAATTTATATTGGTAACTCTTTGATTAGGATTAAGATTGTGCATTATGATGATTTACTAAGTATAGTTCACTAATAACTATAATTACACTGCATAAGATTTAAATTTACCAATCATATCAAAGTTACTTGATATAAAATAATCTTATCCTTATTTTGAATTTTACTAGGATAAAACTTAGTTTTAAACATTTAAAAAATCATTGGCTTGATTACCTCTTCAAAAGAAATAATATCAATTGCACTTATTTTGCTTATTATGGTTTTTCAGTGAAAGTTTATGTGTTTAAAAATTATATGTATTGTTCATTATTACAACTACACGCCTCATGGCAAAGTGGAAATAGCTATTACCAGGCATTAGATTTAATTTACGTAAAACTATCAATCTTCGAAGAAAGTGGAAACTGATTCACACTTCAAAGCTGAGATGAACATATTGCAGCAGATAAGCAAACTGAATCCTTCTACTTTACTTTGAGAATTTAGTTAGGCATAATCATCTTAGCGAAAAACGATTTTAAACAGAGTAACAGAGCTTACTTAAATGCAATCTAAATCATTTTATTAACAGAATGCGCACACTCCCCTATTTATACAAAAATTAGCAAATAATAAATAACAGGTACCAGACAAGCTTGCTATCTGAAATATTTACAAAAATCAAATTCAAATTATATTACCAAGCAATTACTTATATTTCTGGCATGATATTATCAATATAAAAAAGCAAAAATTACAATTTTTAAAATTATTTTGATTGCCAGAATCCTTTCTTTATCTAGTCACCAGCCAAGAACCACTATAGCATTTGATTTTATCAGTGAACAGCTAGTTTTCTAATTCATGCGAAGTTTGATTTGTAATTTGCAAAGCAAGCTTACTAATCTGAAATGGGGTTGGGCTTTCTGTTTTCTTACTAACATGATTACATTCTTGAAATTCAACTTGATATTTTAATATATATATAT
>CABFPE010000672.1:0-16135 GCA_900660155.1 Hofstenia miamia | reverse complement strand
ATATATGCAGCAGTTTTATAGGTTTTGGTGTAAAACGTGTTTGAAAAAGACACTTTCAATTTTTCTATTGAAAAAACGACATCGGGAATAAAATCTTTAGACTTTAGAAATCCTTGCAAGTTCTTTAAGAGATCAACAACATAATATGCAATAGTGAAATGTTAGACAAAACCTTTCTGACAGCGATTGATCATAGAGGCTTTTCTAGATGATAAAGAAATGTCATTATTATTTCATTTTTTCACTAATGTATTAACATAGCAAATTTCATATGCGCGATATTAAAGATAATATTTCTCAGATTATTAAATGAACCTAATTTCTTCCTATGCTAATATTTTGCAGTGATGAACGAGCTAAAATTGGTAAAAGTACTTCTGTTATGAACAACTTCAATAATATTATCCGTTAACATATTTATATGTAAAGTACTTTAGAATCATTTTCAGAAATTCAACAATATATACCAAGAATGCATATAGACATTGATTATAAGAGGTTGAACAGCTATTTTCCTAATATATAGCATGTAGACACATAACTATAGCCACCAGACTTGTCAACGAACCGAATTGCTAACGAGCCGAGCTAAGCCGAGTTTGAGCAAACAAAATTTATAGTGCTGCTTGTTAATTTGTTAACCAATTCGTCTGATATTCTTAATACCTTTTACATAATAAATAAGCGTGCAAAAATACATAAATAACTGCAAAATTAAGTGCTTGCCATGGAGTAAATCCTTCTCAGTAGTCACATGCAACAGCTGGAATTCACTAGCTGGTGAAATTAGAAATGCCAAAACACTAAACATATTTAAAAAAAGCTAAAACAAAATCTACTTTCACATCAAAAAATTCTAGGTAGTAGTAAGTGTCTAAGTATATGGCAAAACAGCTTATCGTAGCATTTCTTTTTTAATCAATATTTTAAGGTGTTGATTTATTAATAATTTTATATGTGGTCTTTTTAATTTTTTTATTGTAAATAGTGTAGTTTGTAGTTTTGTAAATATGTTTATATTTGTAAATATCTTCCTTGCATATAACTTATATTGCATATTACAAACTGGAAAGTAAACTATTGCTAGACTTAAACAAAATTTATAGTGCTGCTTGTTAATTTGATTATGCAGATTTTTCTTATGTTTTCTTTCAATTTTCCTTTAATCTTATTTTAGAAATGTTAATTAAATAATAGGAAGAGTAATTGAAAAAAATTCTGAGAGAACAATATTTTTAAAAAAATACCGAGCTGAAATGAGCCTCATTGAAAGATTTTCTGTGGCGAGAAAAGCCGAACTTACTCAAAATTTAAATGAGCTGAGCCGAGTCGAGCCGAGCTTAGAAATTACGGCTCGTTGACAAGTCTGATAGCCACTTCTCCACATATCTCCACATATTAGGCACCTATAAATAGCGACTTTTAAATTTAGTAATTTATTACAAAATCTATAGCATTACAAAATTATATTTAATGTAGACACATAAATATGCCACCACCCCACATATAAGATGCGTCTAAATAACGAATTTTTCATTTAGTAAGTTTGTTATCTACAAAATATATAGTTATTGCTTGAAGATTGATCTGAAAATAATACAACCAATTCCAAGAAATCTTTATTCAATCAGGCATTATTGGCAAAACTCTGGCTCTGTATTTTCGCAATTTGTTATTAAAAAAATGTGAAGCTTTTCTGAGGTCTAAAAAATTCTTTTCATTAATATTAGAAAAGTCTCAATTCAATCAAAACTAAATTTTTAAATTTCACTAAGCTCTTGTAGAAACCTGCAAATTTGCATTGAACTGATACTGTAAAAAATTTGCTACTTCCATTTAGTGATCAGTTTCTTATATTACACAAGTANGTTTACATATTTGGCTGGCTACGCCAATGCATGCATGCTCGAATTTTAAAGAGGATTATGATGTTGCATTGAGTGTACATAAACCTACTTGTAGAAACCTGCAAATTTGCATTGAACTGATACTGTAAAAAATTTGCTACTTCCATTTAGTGATCAGTTTCTTATATTACACAAGTAAATTTCCATCATTTGAAATTTTTATACCAATAAATCTTGGTAGCTCTTCTGTTTTGCATATTTAAAATTACTGTTATATATTCATCTATAATCTTTTTGCATTCATTCAATGCATAATTCTTATTTAGAATTTTCATCTTCTTTTAAGTAATTCTACAAAGTATAAAAGTTCAAACAAAATATATTAAATATTCAAAAAGCTTCAGTGACATTTGACAAATCCGGTATCGTAGGACTTTACTAGATTCTTCATAATCCTTATTGTTAACTAAACATCTTTTTAAAGCTTTCCCATTCCTTTTACTTCACAGAAGTAAGTTTTTCTTGCAATATAGAACTGTTGATTAAATTCATAACTTGAGATAAATTGAATACTACAGATTAAATTTGTGTATTGGGTTAATTCAGAAGAAATTCTTTGAGAACTGAAAAGCTTTTGTTGCTTATCCAAGGCCGTCACAAACTTATTTACAAAATGGTGAAGAAGAACTATTGATTTAACTAAAGGATCATTTTTAACATTATATTCATTAGAAGATAAACGTTCTTCAAAGATCAGTGCAATATTTGAAAATTGTTTCTCCAACTCTACTATTCCACAATCAATAGAAGACAATGAAAATTTGTGAAAACTCTTCAAGCCCTATTGGAAAACACCTATTTTAATATCACTAATAACTTCCTAATTCAAGAATTCCAGTAATTTATGCATCCTGTAGTTCTTAATATGACCAACTCAATGAACTCAAGTATTGAACATATTGAATGGTTTGTAATTTGAGTTCTTCTGACGTCATCCCTTAACATTACATTCCATTAGCTTCAACATTAATTGATATAAAAATTGAGCTGTAGCTGTTATATTAATGGCGTCTCTAAGTAAAAATATTACACTTATTCATCTTCAAAGGGAAATTCAGATAATGTAAGTGCTAAATTTAAAACCGCTGTTATAGATTGAATTTCTTCACATATTAATCTTATACAGCTTTTGAAATTTTGAAAATTTTCATGATCCTCTAATAAATTTTTAACGTTTATTTTTTCATTGGTGTTGATTCTAATTTAATTTTTTTCTTAACTTCTTTAAAATTCGATTCTTCTTTAATTTCAGGTAATAATTTGTTCCACAGATCTATACAGTAGTTTATAAAACAGTTCTTTATGATTCTTTTTCTAAATATACATTTTCTCTAGCACTTAGTTCTAATATGGAGTTTTGATGGAAGATCTTCTTTTGATCTAATTTTGAAAATTATTTTAGTGATTTTAGTTTTTGTAGATAGTCTAATGAAAAATGATTGTAAATTCTTTTGATATAATTTGAGTGCTATTTTCAAATATGATAGCTAAACTCTAATTCAACATGATTAATATCAATACTGAAGCAAAATATATGATTTCTATAACATTATTTTCCATTTGATTGATATAAATCTTTTTAATTTACAGTGCTATAATCCTTCAGCCATTTTTTTATTTTTTTATTATTATGTTCTTTAAATATTAATTTGTTATCAAAAGTAACAATGATTTCATTGTTTACTTGAAAGTGTAATTTCTCAGCATATGATTTGCTTAGAATCATGAACTTTGTTTTTTCAATATTTAGCTTCATTTTATTCTTATAAAAATATAAGATAGCTCTGTCTAATGCATNACGTCAACATTCCCACGATGCCTAAAAAAAGCTGAAATTACACCAGTTTATAAGAAAGGTGATCCAACCATGAGCTCAAACTATCGCCCAATTTCAGTTACTAATCCCTTTTCCAAAATTTTTNAGCTTCATTTTATTCTTATAAAAATATAAGATAGCTCTGTCTAATGCATTGTGTAAATCTTCATGTTTAGTTATATATAATAAAGTATCATCAGCATACTGCATGCATTTATTTTTTATTGAATTTGATGTAATTTACATATATGTCAAATTAGAGTGGTCTTAGTACTGAACCTTGTGAGATTCTATGGTTAATTATCATTGAATGAGATGTTATGTTTATAATTTTTAAATATTGTTGTTTGTTATTCAAGTAAGATCTAATTAAATTTATTGTGATTCTTCAAAATTGTATATTTATTGTAGTATATTTATTAGGATATTGTGATCAATTGAATTGAATACCTTGGATAAATCTAGAATTGAAACGAATACACTTTAGTCTTTGTTAATATATTTTATTAAATCATCTAAGACATAAATTAAGGCATCATTAGTTGATAAAATATTTCAAAATCCAAATTGTAGTTATCAAACAAACTATATTTCTCAATATAGTAATTTATTTGTTTATATAATATTGTTCAAATATCTTCCTTATTTTTGTCAGTAAAAAAATTTGTATATAATTATTTGCGTCTTCAGTATCACATTTTTTTGTAAAGGTATAATTTTCCTATTTTGGTTTAAAATATAACATAATAATCTAAATAATTTTGACATTTTTTGCTTAATTTATTATAATGGGACACCAAAGCGATGGTCGCATGTCCACTGCTCTTGCTAGAAAAATTAAAAATGATATATTTAAAGGCATGGAAAATTATGAGGATGCTGAAAAGTTCATCTCTAACAAGCATAAAACACCTCTCCATGGTCTTTTTCAGAAATTAGACAAAGATTTTGCTGCAGAAGCACTATTGTTACTATACAAAATGTCAAACTCATTTGATACTGAGATCCCCGCCGAAACAGATTCAAATTCAAATTCAAACATTCGTTTAGATTGGTCAAAACAAGTTTCAATTGACGCTAATGTAAATGAATTACCGCAAACACCTCAATACACAATGTCAAATGTGAAAGAAATCCCGAGAGATATTTCACTTATGTGCATTGGCAACTCGATTCTAAAGCATGTGGCTGCAAATAATTTACTGGCGAACCACAAATGCTGCTTTCATTCTTATTGGGGTAAAAATACAGAAGAACTAACTGAAATTGTCAGATCTTATAAGAAAACCAAAATAAAAACTATTATATTAAATACCGGTTTAATCGATGCATTAAGAACAAAGGCAGAAAAAGCTTATGCAATAACTCAATTCAAGGATGATATTCTCCTACTTCTTGAGGAAGTTAAGAAAATATTTGAACCGGAGAGAATTATTCTTATGGAGATAACACCTGTTACAAGGGCTGAACACTTTGCAAAGAACTCTATGATACATCATTTTAACAATGTTTTAAAGGATGTAACTAAGAAAATGGATAACATTAGTTGCATGAAAATTTTTGAAAGTTTCCTCACTGGAAACTCAAATGCACAAATCAACAAAGCACTTTTTGCAAAAGACGGCATCCACCTATCCCAAAGAGGATTAAGTTTAGTGGTTAAGCAGATTAAAATATACTTCGGGCACTATGAATCACTTAAACAAAGACTTAATCAGCAAAAACTCCAATCCTCTAAGAGACCAAGATACTTTATAAACAATGCAAGAAAGTATAGTGAAGTAGCATCTTCACACTCAAAAATTCAAAGTTTTTCTGAAGAGAAAGAACTGCGATCACTACTTCACAGACTAGTTAACATACTACAAAAAGATGGATAAGTGTTTCATTTACTTGCTAATATCTTATATTTTTATAGATGCGGTATTATATAACTATAATAAGCAAAATCATGTGTTTTTTGGAATGCTAGATACAAAATTTAAGTGTACATTAACATCAATGCACAAATTTGCTGCTAAATTTAAAATTTTAAGAAGAAAGTGTCTATTCTATTACATACTCTACTTCATTTCTTTAAGTTTACTTTTAAGATCCGGAGACATTAATCCCAACCCCGGACCGAAGGTATTTGATTGTAGTGAACTTAGATCAGTAGCTAAAAATTTCAGACAACACGTTAAGATTGCATATTTAAATACTAGGAGCCTGCCAGCGCATAGACATGAATTAGTAGAAGTCTACCAAATGCTGGGTGATAATACGATTTTCGGTTTCACGGAAACATGGCTACAAGATAGTAATCCTGATAATTTGTTTAACTTTAACCGTAAGAAATTCGTCAGCTATTGCAAAAATCGGCAGTCCAGAGGAGGAGGTTTAATGCTGCAAATACCGCAATACATGAACCCAACTAGAATAGTCACATTGGAAACCCGACATGAAATCTTTGAATCATTATGGGTTGAAACTAGAAAAACCAGAAATTCAAAACTGTCAGCACTTATAAATATTAGTTATTGTCCAAATAAAAGGCATTTGAAAGAGTTTGTTGATTTCATTACTGCAGAAGTGCATAATGCAATTGCTCGAGGAAAAGACATCATTCTTTTAGGAGATTATAACATTAATTATTTTTCCAAGCACGAGTCAAAATTCATCAATCATATGTGCAATGAGCTCGAATTTGAAATAGTAAACAAAAATATACCAACACGTGAAAATTCACTGATTGATTATTTCCTTACTAACGTAGAGGCCAACAGTTTCTCAACGTTCATCTTCAATTCATTTTCCGATCACAGCCTATGTCTGTATATCACAAACGAATTTAACAACTGCTCAAAACGGAAAAAAATCTTTGCTCGTAGTTTTGCAAATTTTAGTGATGAATTCTTCGTTAAGGCTCTACAAAATATCCCATGGGATTTTTTATATACCTTGGATGATGTCAATAAAATGTTCGAATTTATTTTAAAACAAATTAATTTATGCCTAGATAGGACTGCACCATTTATCTGCAAATATGTAAAAAATAATCGCCAAAACGTCATTAAGAGCAAGGCAGTCAGCACTTTAGAGCTAGAAAAAAAGAACGCATGGCATAAGCTATTAAACAACAACAGTCAAGTTAATGTTATCAATTATAAAGACATAAAATCTAAGCTATACAAAGCAAAAGCTAAGGAAAAGGAATTGCAGACTCGGAATATGTATGATAAAATATCACAAGCAAAAAACAAATGGAGTTTCCTTAACAAAATGTTGAACAGAGGAAAGCAGATATCCTGTAATATTCATGAAATCAAAACTGCTAACGAAGTAATTACAGACTTACAAGCTATTGCTGAATGCTTGAACTATTCCTTTAAGGAGTTAGGGTCATACAAAGGAAAACAGGTCGCATTTCAAAATAGAGCAAAGAAAGTTGCACATAGTTTTGATTTCAATTATATTAGTGCAATTGATCTAGCTAAAACCATAAAGAATTTAGATGCTAGTATCTCATGTGGCTCTAGTGGAATTCCAATTACTATAATTAAGAAGTATAGTGAGTATTTCCTACAACCACTATTGTTTGCTTATAATTATGCTATTCATACGTCAACATTCCCACGATGCCTAAAAAAAGCTGACATTACACCAGTTTATAAGAAAGGTGATCCAACCATGAGCTCAAACTATCGCCCAATTTCAGTTACTAATCCGTTTTCCAAAATTTTTGAGAAGCTAATATGTAAGCAATTAAATGAGTACCTAAATGAAAACAAGATCTTATCACCTAGTCAATTTGGTTTTAGAGAAGGGCATTCCACAATTGATGCATTACTGGCTCTTACAGAAAACACTAGATATTTCCTCAATAAAAATATTTCCAGTAGCATGGCATTTTTGGATCTAAGTAAAGCTTTCGATAGCCTGGACTTTAATATTTTAGACAGTAAATTACAATCTTATGGATTAAGCATAGATTCAAGGAAATTTATAAACAGTTTTTTGGAGAACAGATTGCAGAGAGTGAGGATTGATAATACATATTCAAGCTATATTGAGACAAACAGAGGAGTACCGCAGGGTACAGTATTGGGCCCAATCCTTTTCAATTTATATGTGAACGACATATCCAGTTATTTAACAGAATGTGATATAATACAATATGCTGACGATATTTGCATAATAAACAGGAATACAAGTCCATTTATTGCTACTAAGTTGCTACAAAATAACATCATAAAAATCAAAAAATACTTTGAAGAAAACAGACTATCCATGAATCCGCAAAAAACTCAGTTCATTATATTCCACCCAAGTGAAGTCAAAGAGATCATAGGCAATATTGAATTAAAAGTTGGTGAGAATAGTCCTCCAATAAAACAGGCGAATGAGATCCAATACTTGGGAGTAGAAGTGGATCAGGATTTCACGTTTAAGACCTTTATTAAAAAGAAAATAAGAAGAATGGCAGCAGGCGTTCATTATCTAAAACAAATCAGAAATTTTGAAAAAAGTAAAGCTATAATTGAAGCTTATATATTAAGCCAATATAACTATGCAAGCATTCTACTAAACAGCATAAGTACCACAGAACAGGAACGCATAAATAAGACATTTAGCTGGTCTATTGGTACGATGTTTAATGTTGATAGACTCAATGCAGGTGAAACAATACATAAGTTTTCTATTCTTGCACCAATCTATATTACCAAATACGCAACATTAATAAACTTGTACAAATACATTAACAACTTGACTATTGGTAATAGTATATTCAATAACTACATAAACTATAATAGGCGGTCAGACACATGCATAAATAGGGTTCAAACAAAGAACAGATTTTGGAAGACCGCATACATCTCTAGTGCTTGCCGAATGTGGAATAAATTAGATAAAGAAACGCGCAAAGCTGCAAACTTAAGAACTTTTAGGAGAATTTTAAAACAAAATCTACTTGCAGACCAATACACTTTTGGATATTCAAAACAACTTAATAATTGGAGGAAATTATAGCAGCAACTTTAACTTATTTTAATTATTTTAATTTGTCTATATGTAAATATTTTAATTTTTTAGCTTGTTTATTGTATACGTGTGTATTTTAGTATGTGCTGTTCAATTTTGTAAATATGTGTGTATATATATGTTTGTAAATATTGTACATATATTTTTTCAAATTTGTCAGCATGTACTGCAAATGTACTATCATTACATAAGCAAAAAATAAAGCTATTGAAGACTTAAAAACAATTTTAGTATTTTAGACGGTCCTTGTGATTTATTAACCTTTAAGTTTTGTGATGCCTCATTAAACTGATGTAAAGTTATTGAGCAAAACTGAAGTGTTCTTTATACAGTAAATTGTTGTGAATTTGCATTTCATTTATCGAGATAATATTGTCTTCTTTTTTTTTCATTATCTTATGAGCAGGTTTTGGAGCAGCAGCATTTCCTATATCAGATTTGGGAGGTACAGACACTTTAGGACTCTGTTTCTTAGTAACATGGTGATTCACCACAGGTGTTGATGCTGCAAAAGTATTGTTATAAATGTCAGTCATCTCACCAACAAGCTGGCACTATAACTAAAATAACAATTTACCATCTGATACTATATCATAACTTATTCATGCAATACTAATGTCTACTAGCTTACATTGTGGAATATTTAATATACTGCGCGAATACTACTAATGAGAACAATTTAATATACTACAAATAATACTAATTGAATACTAATTTGTTTATTTAAATACTAATTTAATAACTACATACATAATATATAGCAGAAACATTAATATATGAAGCATTTATTCAACACATACAATTACATACAAACACACAATGTAAAAAATTAAAAATCTAATTGACACATTTTCATGTATTTTTCATAGGATTGTGGTATGATTTTTGGACAGAGATTTAAGAGACTTGCATCTTCTACAGGGGCACTTTGTTTAAACAGTTGCAGCAGTAAATGTATCTTGATATAAGTTCTCAAGTTTATCCATTTCTTTCAATACGTTAAGTTGTGTAGATTGATCAAATCGATTAAAATACATACCATTATAATTACCATAAGCATATGTATGTCTCAACTTGTCTCGATTATCACGTCGTTTCTTCATAAGATTGTTATAAAAATTATAACTTTCAAGTAAATGTGAGGGTGTGTAAACATCAGCAACATTATTACCTTGTACACATTGCAAAAGTTCAATTTGTTTTTGTAAAATATTACCCAATAGCATAACCATTGTCTGATAACTAAATTTATCTAATTGATTTTTCGACCCGCCAGTTTCAAGATATAGGTTTATAAACATCTTTTCAGTAAATAAATTGCTTATAAATAACTCACATGATGTCAATTCACTGTCAGAAACTTGTCCACGAATAAAATCTTCTGGTACTTCTTCCAAAATTTTTAACCAAATCTTTTGCTGGTGATTTAAAAAGTTCATATCTTGACGTTGTGCAGAAGTAAGTTTAAATTTTAAAGGTAAATCACTTAAACTGCTTGTCAATGGCCCATCATCAATCTCCATTTGTTGTTCCGAGTAGTCCCCATTAGAGTTGCCATTAGTATTGACATTGCCATTATTAACATTTTGTTGTTGTTGTTCTGCTTGCTGTTCCGATCGTCGCCTTTCCATTTTTTTCAAAGAATTTTTCTGGTGTTCATAATAATCAATAGCTTCAATGATATTTTGATATATCATATAATCATTCAATTTAAAAGCAAAGTCAGAATTATAATACTTTGGTAACAAATAGTATTTACCAGCAATCGGGTCATAGGATTGTGTAAATCTTTCTTTAAAAGTAACATTCTGCAAATGGCGTATAGCTTCTGAAAAATTGTGAATTTGATAGTTTGGTAAGTCGGCAAATGTATACTCTTTATTATAGTAGCTTTCCATACTTTCCGTATTCAACATTTTAGTGATAATAGATTTTGCTCTATTAAACTTATTGTTTTCCTTTTCATTAAATGGTTGATCTACCCACCCATAATCTTCAAAATAGCTAGACACATCTGTACTTTTGTCTCGACCTGTAATCTTGAATGTTTTAACAGATGGTAATTGCAGCTTTTGTTTGACAACACCATACTTGTACTTGCGAATTCTCAGAGGATTAACTGTCTTGGTATATTTTTTCAAAATTGAAAAATATTTAGTATTTCGTTGATGCGTTGGTACTTTAATTCCCGTCTCTTCATCTTCCTTGTCACCTTCCTTGTCAGCTTCCTTGTCATTGTCGACTTCAGGGATACATACACTATCTGGAGGAGAATTCATCTTGTTTAAACTACTCCAAATTTGCACGAGTTTTTCCTGCTTTCCCACCTTTTTATTTTCATTATTCATCATTCGTTTTATAGCCGATGTGGTAGTTGGAATAGTACTTGGCGTACTATCGTGTGTAAGCAATTTTGCTTTTAAATCATCTGCTTTCGCCTCTTTTGCCTCTCGCAGTTTTTGTAGAATTTGCAATTGCTGTTCCAATACATTCAATCTTGTATTCATACATGCCTTGTATCTGGTAACTGCTTGTAAACAGCTACAAAATTGTTTTACATATTCTTTAGGATATAAATCCTTTAACTTAAGACTATCTCTAGTATTTTTTTCAATTTCACCTTCAATTTGCAATTTATATGAAGCTATTTCTTGATATTTATTGCAAAATTTAGCCACACCAATTTTTGCACTTTTATCTTCATAGCGCTCCGCACCTACTAGGGTTTTAACCTTTTCACAAAATTCATTAGCAAGGTCGTTTATAGTCTTTGCATAGTCCAAAATTTTGGTCAACTCTTCCTCATAATTGCCAATATTATCCACATTATTTTGCAAATGTGCTACAGTGAAATCAGCCTCATCAAATTCTGCAGTTCGTGTACTTGAAAGCAACTCCCTATCATCTAGTTGTCGTTGATCTTGTGCAACCCTATCTTGTGTGGCCTGTACATTATTTGGCAGATAGTCAATTAGTTGATCATAAGTAGTACAAGCTTCAAATTTTAACTCATTTAAAAATTTAGGTGGGTAGCTTTTGTCAATTAAAATTTCTGAATAAAACGAATGATATTCATATAAACTGTTTTAGTACAATATTGAATCAATAAATCACTTACAGTTTGTCGAAAATTGGGCTTTAATGTATGTGCTGCAATTTTATTTTTAAACTTATTCGACAACACTATAGCCATAGTTTGAAATTCAGAGCTTCCTTGAACTTGCCTTAACACCATTTCCAGCTGTTCATTATTTCTCCATAAAAAAGAATAAATATAACTATCCTTCATCAAGTTGTTAACCTCCATAAAATGAAGTACAAGTGTTTAAAAAAAATGTTGTTCCAGGAGGTCTTTAGCCACTTTCTTCTGGGGTCGCAAAATTTTAAAGAGATCGACATTGAAATACTCCAAAAAAGCTTGTTGTATCTCGTCTGGTAGAATGATAAGACCAAGTCGCGGACGTTCTCGTCGTGTCTCACCATCTGTAGGGGGAAAATAACGATAAACTGAAGTAACTTTTTTAATGCTCATGGTAAAAGTTTTTAGAAATAATAATCCTACTAGTGCAAAAAGGAAAATAAGAGACACAACTGTCTCACACGAAATCTCAAATTGAAATGAAAATTGGAGGAAATAATTTATAAGCTGAAGAAAATAGGGCAGATGTTATTTAATCAAAATGCAGCCTATCAGCAAGTCGGCTTTATTTGATCTTTATACATCTGCCTTAATTTAATAACACAAACCACCTGCCTATTGTAAATATTGATTTAAATTTAATAACCATGGTAACATTCAACATGTAACCTTTGTCAAAATATTAAAAACCTTAAAATATTAAACATTCAATAATTCAAACCTAAATAGTATGTCAAAATATTCAATTTCATCCACAAATTATTCCACAAATTATTCAACGTCAAAATATTAACATTCAATCATAAATTAAATTCAAACGTCCACTATTATTTAGTGTTATAAATTGTACATTGTGAGCTTGTCAATTTCAAAACATTGTCCATTAAACCCTTGTCATATTTCAAAACCTTATCCATTAAACCCTTGTCATATTTCAAAGCCTTATCCATTAAACCCTTGTCATATTTCAAAACCTTATCCATTCTTGTTGATTATTGTCATGCGCATTAACCCTTGTTGATTGTTTATGGTCGAATCATTCTTGTTAACTACATGTATCACATAATATTATTTTTATATTTTAAATTGGGTAGGAGAGAAATATATTTGGGGGATATTTTTTATTCATGAAAGAGGAAAATTTAATAAAAAACGTTTTATTTTAAACAAATAAAATAAAAATATAATAAACAACACTTAGGCGGTCTTCATCAAATATATTGTAAAGTTCAATCGTCCCAAAGATTTACTACTCTTTTTTAATTCTTCAAATGAAGATTGGCGTAAACCAACTCCCATACATTTATTTACAAATTCTTCCCATAAATCATGGCATTTATTTTCAATATTGTTTTCGTCATATAGCCGAAGGAAATGTGTTTTATTTGTTCATCATCGTCATTGGTATGTACATGCATTTGTTGTTCAATCAACCTTTTCTCCACCCAGTGATAATCAAAATTATACGTTTCATGCAAACTACAACCACTTGGGATATCCTCTCTATATCTAATGCGTGTATGATCAATCGGTAGTGCATTGGTATAAATTTTCCCTTCAATATCATTAAGTTTTAAATAATCCAATTGCCAACGACAGCCACTTTTAATTTCATCCATTTTCTTTTCATAGTCACCTATAGTTAGATTACTAAAACTATGATCAGGCAAAATAACCCTACACTTGATGGAAACATCCATTTCATAATTTGTAAACATAATCAACTGCATCAATACACCTGCATCCCGTAAATAAATATATTTCGAAATGGAATAACCTCCAGCTATAACACAAGGTGACCAATTCAATATATATGGTAAATCATGACGACTTTTAAGTATACAACATCCAAAACTTAAATTATACTTACTAGCAACATACACTGGTTTATCCAATGCTTGCACATCTTCTACCAAAGAATCATCATCAACATGAAAAACCAAAATATTATACGGATCAACACAGTTATTTATCTTCACTACTTCTTTAAAGTCACCTGCATGAGCAACAACAAGTTTACTATAATAATTATTTGCATTATGCATCCATTTCAAACTAAATGGTAAAGCAGTCTGTTCAATATATGGAAAACGAATATATATATACTATAAATGTGAATTTCAAAAAATAAAAACCATTCATGTCAAAAGTGTGTAATATAGTGAATTCATTAGGTAGATGTTTTAGATTGTTCAGATTTAACATATAATTATATGACCCAGGAAAGAAAGATAATGTCTATGTTGGGAAGAATAATGGGGTCGTCAAACTGAAAACCCACAATGGTGTTTTCTTGTGCAACATTTTTGCTTAAGGAACAATTCAAAACCATATTTTACGCAATGCGAACGTTCATAAAATTTTATCAATGAAATTGCATGAGGTTAATGTAGGGACAAATACTGTTTTAAAAATAACATATAAGAGTGTCAATTTGAGATCAATTGTTCCATGAAAAATGGATCCATGAATAATCTTTTAGCTATTTGAGAAACTAGTCATGCAATACTTTTGTTTTGTTCGCTGTTTTGCTTATAAATCAAATTAACGGAAGTATTTTTAGTTTTGATATCAATTGACAATGAATATTAAACAATAAAATCAAACTGATTATCATTAAATTTAGATCGAAAGTGAAAAATTTAAAAAAATCTTGTAAAACTCGGCTCATAACTCAAAACAGAAATTGAGATTGACGATGTAAGTAAATAATTATGTGCAGTTTCATGTACTACTTTTAAATTTTAGTTGGTTGAAAACATTAATACACATGGAAAACAGTCTCCAAGAGTGGAAGAAACGCTTCCAATTTCGTCTCAAGTTTCAAAAGCTGAATTTTTTTGTAAGCCTTAAGAATCTTTTGAAGAAAAGATAATGCGGAAGGAGGAAGAAATCGTCCAAACGCAAAGTAAAATTTAATAAATTTCAAATGTAATACTTTATAAATATTTTAGAAAACATTGTCCTTGGAACCAGCCATGTAAGGAGATGGGCTTCAAAGTGCAGAAAATTGGGCGAGGAGGCATTTATTTAATGAAGTTATACATAACTAAGTAAATATATTTGCTGAGAGTAAATTTGAGTTTTAAAACTCTAACATAGTGAAAAATATAAGCTTTTCAGTATGGATTAACGTTGGAAAAGGGGGTTCATTTGGTCAACATATGGCAACTAAATCTGTACAACTTTTCTCGAAGTTTAGAAAAATAGAAAAGCAAACAAAATCTTTTGAAGTCATTGCGGTTCTAATTAAAAATCGTGTTAACACATTGTGTTAGATTAAAAAACCAAGCCAATAAGGTAATCAAATTGAAATCTTAGATTCAATATTTGAATAGCTAAATCAAAAGTGCTATTGAGTCTTTGCTTGCAATTATTTTATAATTCATATTGAAAATTACTGCAATTTATAATATATTTGCATATTTTTACTAGCAGGTTATGGTTTGAGTTAGGAATAAGATGCGTGTTCGCTTAAGTTAATGTTAAAGTTAGGGTTTGGGTCAGCATTAGGGCATACTCTAAAAATTTCTAGGTGGCCATCACCTAAGCAATTTAGGTAACAATACTTTACCTAGAAATTAGGATATTTTACCTTAACTTTTAGGCGAATTCTGTTAGGTTTACTCATGGGCTGTAGTGGAGGGGAGACGCGGGAGGACTGCGTCCCCCACCCCCCACCTCAAAATAAAATGTCTAAAGAGGGGACGCGGGGGACGCTGTCCATACACCTACATCATATACAATGCAATGTACATGATGGGGTTGGGCACATAAGTCAACAAACCAAAACAACAGAACATACACAACTTTGTATTTTCATAAAATGGCACCACCCAGAAGTTATACTACATGCATATGCATGACATGTAAATTGACATGTATTAACATGTATTTAATTGAAATCAGAAAACTATCCTTCGTTGAAATATCGCGAAATTGATATTGATATCGTTATTGAAATATATTGATTCAATAACGCGAAAATCGCACTTGCTGAAATTTGAAGCGGCTTGCTCTTTTATATTTTGAGATAGCTACCCTAAAATTGATTTATTTTTTCTAATTATTTGCCATTAGAAATTTGAATCATGAATTCTTAAAATTTTGATTGATATTTAGTCAAGAACCAACTCATAAATTATGCCTCATGCATAACTGGCCTCATACATAATCTACACACATATTATTAGTTGTCTTTAAAAACTGATCAGATTTCAGGGGGTCATATGAGTGGCTAAAAAAAGTCTC
>CABFPE010000671.1:418841-429996 GCA_900660155.1 Hofstenia miamia | reverse complement strand
ATATATATATATATATATATAATAAATGTAATTTAATTATGCTTTATTAATCATGAAGGTTAATTCCTGCAAATAAGAACCTATGCACTCACATATTGTTGGTTTGCCCCTTGGAAAAATTGGATTGGTTCAGCACTTGTTTTGAATATGGTAGCAATATTAATTCTAATCTTTTCTAGTTGAAGTTAAAAAGTTGATACTTGTTTTGCTCTAAGGTTTTTTATTGCATTCTGATATCCAGTGGATCCATTTTTACAGGACTTGTCTATAATGTAAACGTTTGTCTAGCTATAAAATAGAGAATAGAAATAGCTGCCAGGTAACCATTTTTATCCGACCTAAAGTCGAATATTGGGTCGGGTCGGGCACAACAATTTGAATTTCGTTTGGATTGGGTCAGATGAGTTACTCTTAGGTTATTGTCGGGTATGATAATCTGAATAAAATGCAATATTTTGTATTTATTTGTTTCCAATTCATGCACATTTTTATGTTGAGAATTCTGTTTTTCATCGAATGAGGTTAAATCGGGTAAGTGAATCAATATTCGGTTTGAGCCAGGTCGAGTAAGGTAATGAATAGTGTCGGGTTATGTACAGATTATTTTATTGAATGTCAATCACAATCACTTATACAAAAATATGTGTCCAAATATTGCTTAACCACTGCTTATCAATAATTCCTGTAATGTAGGTCAATATTTTCCAAAGCATACATAATGTTTTACCCCAAATTTGAATTATGTTAATATAAATGTCATGAAATTATTTGATATTAGAAATAAATGTATTTCAAAATGTCGAAAATATATAATTGTTGAAAGTTATTTTTATAATTATTTTTCCAGGAACAATATATTTTGCATTCTTGTAAATACCTATATATTATTTTAATATAAAAATGTGTATTACAATTACTTTTAATAATTTCTCAATTGTTTCGTTTGACTACATAAGTGAGAAAAATAATTTCTGAAGAAATAAAGTTCATCTCAAACACTTGCAAATATCATCACAGTCTAAACAAATTGTATTAAGTCAAATACTGGATATTCAATAACTGTTCAAGAATTGAAAACTTCTTGAACATTTATATTGAAATTTTTATATTTCATTAAGTAATATTAAAAGTTATCAGAGAAATGCGGTCAATTTTTTTCAATTCCTAATACTGGTAACTAAATGAATAGAATGCAGATACACATTGGGGTGGCTGTGCCAACTCAATGTTTCAATTTACTATGGGGAACAAAGCACAACCGGAATTATATAAAATTTTATCAACATAAATTAAACAATCACAATATTTTTATACTGTACTGATTCTGATAAGAAATAATATGTACTTATTTGCCAATGAATAATGTTTTGTATCGGGTTCTATGCTTATGTAAAACAGTTTGACAAATAAATATAGCAAACTATACATATTTCGAGACAAGATAGTTGAATTCTCCAAAATGTTGGACTTTTTAAGCAACGAATGCTAATCTTAAATGTTTAAATGAAATATTTTCATTTTCATTAAAAAATGATATAAAAATGAAAATAAAAAATTTTCAATTAAAAATATGTTTTGCACATAAAAATTGAAAATATTTGTATGAAAATTTGAATGAATCTAAATTAGTAAATATGTCAGAATTTAATAATGTAAAAGATACAAATGTTAAAAAATATTTTATATTGACAACTATCAGTACATTGTTAAATCAATTTTGTTCTCAATCAGTTTTTGGAAACACTGCCACATTTCATCACTCAAACTTAAAAACATTTTTACAGAAATATACTACTTTGAACATTTCTGGTAGATAATCATTTCTGTTCAAAACATTCCTTGCGAACGTAACTTCAAGTTATAGAAAAGGAAAGCAAAGGGTTTCTGCTCATTTGAAATTTCCTGTGATAAATCAAAGAAGCCCACCAATAAAATTAGTGTAGATCCAATGTTCTGTGGCCTGAGTATATTCAAAAGAGAAAATTTTTCTCTTTTAAATATTGATTAGTTATATTCCAGAGAAACTACCAAATTTTTTGTGTTATGGTGACAAAATGACCCTTTTCAATAATGAGTCTCACTAAATTTTGCATTGATGATCTTGGCATTGTGATATTCTTTATTACTGATGTTCATTTAAGAGTGATAAAAATATCAAATTGTTAAACTGGCCTAAAATTCAAGTAATTCAAAAATATATAGGCATTTAAGCCTCAATGTTGAGTTGCTTCTGGCGTCTCTGCATATTAACATATAATCCTGTTTTCATGTTGTGTGTTATTTGAAAGTGTGGAGATAATGCGTCATCAGCACAAAGGAATTGTTTAAACATCAAAATAAAATGAGTGCATTAAATTTCAAATAATTTTACACTGATATTAATTTTCAACTGCATTTCTTGACAGTTAGAGGGCTTATAAATTAATAATTAAATTTCATATAATGTGGCGAATAAATGTTGTTAAATTTAACACTTTGTTTTCTATTTGTTACAAAATCATGGAGTAAGTCACTCGAATTTTGACCAAAGCCATATTTAGCTAGTTTACTATTTAAAATATCAAAGTCTAGACTATTAAAGGCTTTTCTTAGGTCTAGTACTTCTATGCTACTAGTTAGGTTTTTATTTACATTAAATCTGATATTTTATGTAAAGAGTAAAAGAGCATCAGTAGTGCTAAAGCTTTCTCTGTAAATTGGTTGGATGATAAGCTATTATTAGTATTTAAGTATAAGATTATTTGATTGCTTAGAAGTCATTCAAAAATTTAAAAAAAGGATTTGTAATCAATATTGACCTATAATTCTTACAATCAGTTGTATCTCCTTTCTTATAAATGGGGGTTATATCAACATATTTTAGGATTTGCAGAAAGGAATTTTTGTGAATAGCATAATTGAAAATAAATAGCAGTTGTTTAAAGTAGAGGTTAGAAAACATTTTGACTATGAATATTGGTAGGCCACTACTTCCACAAGTTGTATTGTTTTTCAGTAATATATTTGAAGCTAAATGTTTGTTTTACTTGTTCAATTTTATTTGTAAACAGAGCTTGATGTCCTTTATAATAACACAAATCTTTAAAAATTTCATTCATATACATTGCAATAATTTTCAGATCTGTGTAAATTGTGTTATTGACTATTATATTACATATGTTATTTGTAGCATTACTTTCTCTATTTAGAATTTTTTGTGTATGTGCACTTTTATTTTGAATTTCTAATTGAAATTCATCACACAGCTGATTAATGTATTGTGAGACTTTTCTACACAAAAAGTTTATGTTGTAGTCACCTAATATGATGATAATTCTTTAGTGAATCATAACTATTTGATGTTCTTCTAACTTGTACTTTATAAATTATTTATGTAGTTGTAGCAAACATTTATTAGAAACAACATTTTAAATACTTTACTTTTCTTAATCTCAAACCATAGTGATTCAAATATTTCATGTTCAACTTCAAAATCTGTGCATCTTATTGAATTAAGATTCATTGGGACTAAAATCATAATTCCAGTTCCTCTGGAGGTTCTCTTCTTGTAAAAACATTTATATTTTTGCGGATTTAAATTAAAGAGATGATGTGGCACATTTTCATTTAACCAAGTTTTAGTAAATACAAAAATTGTATTATCCCCTAATTCCCAATATTTTCACTAACTTCTAATAGTTCTTCTCTGTGTGCTAACATACTTCTGACGTTCAGATATGCAAATTTTACATTATTTTTATATTTTTAGATATATTGTATAAATTATTTCTATCATAAGCATCAGGAATATGTTTAATATATTGACTTGCATAAGAGCAGGTCCGTGTAGATAATTTTAGTAGCTGAAATTCGTGGGTATTATACATACTTGTAGGCTGGTAGGAGCTGCTATACAAAACAGTGAAATTCTCCATATGAAAGTGCAAACTTTTATTTTAAAAACATTACTAAGTGTATCTTCTCCACCTTGGCAAGTTGATAGGCTATTTCAATCTTTTCCATGATTCGGGGGTGGTTCACCTCATTGACATGAAAAAAGTAGACAACTAGCAGGTTGTCAAAATCGATGTTAATGCATTCAAATTTCTTTATCTTTTCTTTACTGTTTAGAAACTGGCACAGGTGAGACAGGTTGAAGTCCTCATCAAACATAGTGTGAACAGTACTTTGCCAGTAAGGTCGCACCATGCCAGCTAACATCTTAGAATCGTAACAAATAATAGCATTGATCTGAGGTCTACGCTCTGTGTCTATGACAAAGGGGATCAAGTCGACTGAACAGATCAGATCCTTTGTTAAATGTCCATCACAACCTATTCTTTGTTTCTTCTGATATGTTATCTGTGACTAAACGGACTAATTTCTGAGTAGCAATAAAATACAGACGTAAGATCTCATCTCCAACCTTAGATGTTTTAGCTTTACATTCCTTGGCTTTGCGGGACCTAATACTAGCTGAGTCGTGAGAAGAAGGACCGGAACTAGGAAGGGGTTTTGAGTCAACACAGGGCGAGGTTAAGTTAGACAACTGGGCAAAAGGCACTATATGCTCCTCAGATTCACGCACAGAGAGTTGTCTCCGTGCATATTTGTCCAAGGTCTGCTCCCACTCAGAGAGTTGTCTCTGAGCGTAGTCGCGGGAAGTCTGCTCCTGAGGAGAGAGTTGTCTCCCCGCGTAGTTGTGGATGCTACGGGTGTCATCTGATCATCTAGACGTCATTGATCGCTTCATTTCGTCTCACAGATTGATTCGTCATCATACTCAGTGTCTTGTTGGGGGTTTGTTTTCTGTTTGTTTCATAGTTGCTAAACAAAGATATAAGATTAAGGTCCCATTCCTGGGTATTTAAATGGTCTAAATATCTCTGATCTCTAGCTTTTCATTTAGGCAAAATATGAGTAGCTAGAGTCTTGCTACTACTACCAAGGTTACTATTGTACTCAACCTGTGTAAGGTCATCTTCCTCACATTTGGTGAGGTTATCATAATATTCTATCTCATTAACACTGTCATCAACAAGGGAAAACTCATTATTATTATCAATGACTGCATTTTGTATATCTTTGATTGTTTGTCTAAGTCACTGAAAATGGGCAACTTTACCATTATCTAATAAGTACCAGTGGTGATCTAACACCTTGACTATTTTAAAAGGTCCTTGCCAATTAGTGGCAAGTTTTCATACTTGGTTAGCATCAGTAACCTGACAAGGAAAATAAGCAAATACAGAATCTCCAATTTTATGAGGTTCACTGTACAGCTTTTCATCAAAATTTCTTTTCTGGTGAATATCAGACTGATTGTTATTCTGACAGATAGAAAGGTGCACTTCCTGGAATTCTTTCAGCATCTGGTTCACAAAATTCTCCAAGGTAGGCTTGTTGTAGTCTGGGAACATTATAAAAAAGGAGTGCTTGCTTTGTGGCCAAACATGGCTCTGAAAGGGCTCACTTTGTTGGTGGAGTGCACATCAGTATTGTAAAAGAATTTGACTGCTTTGATGATGTGTCTCCAGTTTCTACTGGTGGCACAGGCTAAAGCAACTCTGATGAGCTTAATGATGGTGTAGTTCAGTCACTCAATGATGCCATTTGACTGCAGGTGGTAAGCAGTGGTAAAATTGTGTATGATCTCAAGTTCTTTCATAAGAGTGGACATTAAAGAGTTTTCAAACTGAGGAGTGCAGTTAGAGACCAAATGCTCCATAGGCCTGAGCTTAAAGATCCATTCTTTCATGATTCTTTTGCCAATCACTTTGGCAGTGGTATTGTTGAGGGGAATGAGTTGTGCATACTTAGTGAAGTGGTCTATCAAGTCCAACAGATATTGAAATCCTTGCTCATCTCTTGATAGTTTTCAATGTCCATGTGGACTACTTTGTTTCTTCTTTTGGCAACCCAACTATGGAGCTCCAGAAAGTGTCTAGCTCCTTGAAGCAGGCATGCTTAACACATATCAATCACATCTTGTACAGTAGCTCTAATACCAATGGTGACATAATGAGCATTAAAGTTTCTCTCTGTCTGGATAATCCCAAGATGGCCACATTCATGGATCTTCTGGATGAGATCTCACTTGAAATACTCTGGGATTGCCAGATGGTTGTTCCAACTATGTGTGTAGAGGAGTCCAGCTTCAGTAAGCTTCCAATGATAACATTGAAAGTATCTCTTAGCAAAATCACTAATAGTGTGGTCAGGGTTATTGATCTTAAAGACAATTTTGGACAAGACTTTGTAATTGATGGGCAGCAATTTCCTTTTCTGAAATCTCCTCCTTCACCATGATAGGGAGGATTGCTTTCCCATTCTGATCTGCATTGATATCAGGGAGGAGCTCATACTCACAAGCTGGGATGAATCCAAATGGAATTTTTTTGCATGGCAGCTTTCACAGGTCTCTCTCATAAATTGGCAGAGTGGTGAAATAATCAGCATTGAGATGCAATCTCCCAGGGTGATGAGTGATCATAAAGGAGAAGTCATTAAGGTATTCCAACCATCAGCTGATGATGTTTGACTTGTTGCCATGCTAGCTCAGAGTTGTTGGTGTGAACAACACATTGGCAACCTAAAATGAAGAATCAAAACTTCTTCAGACTCTCAATGAGCTCTAGCATTTCCAATTTCATTGCTCTGTAATTCAGTTCAGGATTGTGGAGCTTCTAGCTGAAGTATTGTACTGGGCATTCCTGGCCATTGATCATTTGACTGAGCACACCTCTGATGGTGACTGAACTTGCATCAAAATCAACAATGAATTCCTTCATGTAGTGTGGTGTGTTCAGAGTGGGGATCCATCTGAGCTCTTGCTTCACAGCATCCAGCTCCTCTTGCTCAACCCAGGTCCAACAAAATTCAGTGTTTTTTCATAGTAGATTAGAGATATGCTTGGTTTGGTGGCTAGTTCAGAGATGAAGGAGCCATAATAGTTAAGAAAGCCCATCAGGTGTTGGACGTCCTTGTGTGAGCACAGAGTCTCAATTTGATCGAGATGGTCTTTTGCATCATTCTTAATCAATATTCTCCCAGGTTTGATCACCCTTCCTAAGAAGGTAACTCATGGCAAAATGAGTGAACATTTATTTCCATTTACCTGGAGTCCAGAGTCATAGAGGATCTTAAGAGTGTGACCCAGTTTATCTAAGTGATCAGAGAATGTGTGTCCAGCAATGAGAATATCATCCATGTATGTGATGATCCCAGGTTTGAGAATGTTGGCCCCATTCCATAGTACATGCATGACATAATGCTGAAATGTAACCGGAACATTACAAAGCCCAAAGGCCATGTACTTCCACTCAAAAAGGCCGTAAGGCGTAATAAAAGCAGTTTTTGGGATGTTGGCTGGCTTCATCTGTATCTGCCAATAGGCTTTACAGAGATCCAAGCATGAAAATAACTTGTACTTGCTGGCATCATATAGGAGATCCTTAATGTGAGGTAATGGATATGCATCCTTTACTGTGATATCATTTAGTCATCAAAAGTTGACACAGAGGTGGTACTTCTCACCTTGGCCAATGAACACCATAGGTGCAGCATACAGACTATTACTATTCTGTATGATCCAGCTTTCAATGAGATCACTAAGGATCTGTTCATACTCCGCTCTTACGTTCTCAGGTACCCATTGAACTGCCAACCAAATGGGACTATCACTCTTAGTTTTAATGGCATGTTGTTCCCCAATGGCCTTTCCAACAATGATTGATCCGTAATTAAACACATCATGGTGCTGGCACAAGAGGGCAGCGAGCGCATCATGTTCTTGCAGACTCAGATGTCCATGAGTTCTCTCATTCACAGCTGGGATCCAAACTGGATCACTCAGTTCATTTAGATCGTGAATTGTGGTAAGAATGGGCAGACAGGCTGCAGCTTTGAGTTTGAGTTGGACTGGCATCACGACTATAGATGTCTTTGTGGGATCCATCCGGATCAGGTGTGCAGAACTATTAAACACAGTAACATAAGTCCTTCCACGAGAGACATGACAAAGGTCTGGAGAAAGATGTAAACCATGAAGGCGTTTTCCCCTTTGTCCAGAGATCATGACGTCCCCCTCATAAGGAGAGCTTGTATGTAGTGACAGCAACTCATCGCCAGTGCCATGGTTCCACAATGATAGTATCAGTTAAAGTTAACAAGATTTCTTGGTTACAAGTAGTAGTAAGCTCCTCCTGTGGCTTGCTTTCACGAATAGAGACAGTGTTGGTTCCATAATCGATTACACACACATTCCTCTTGAGAAAGTCATTCCCAAGAATGACGCCATACTGTAGAGGCCGATTGCAGGTGTCAACCACAATAAGGTCCATGTGAAAACATTCCTGATGGATGTGCAACTTAAGGTTGTTAATCTGGCCCTTCAGCAAAATAGTATTCCTTGAAGCATCCAATAAACAAGCAGTGGAAAGTAACAGATCTTCTCTCTGTAGGCAAAGCTTGTCACAACAGGTGTCACTGATGATGGATACAGAAGCTCCTGTATGAATGGTGGCGTTAATCAGAAATCCATTCACGTCTGTGGGGATGACGTTAGTGCATAGCAACAAAGTTATCACCAAAACATCATGCACATGGTTTTTGGGAGGCAGCGCTTCAACTAATTTAAATGGTTGACAGTCTCAACCAGGGTGTCAGGAGTACACACTTCAATGGAAGGCTCATTGATGATGATACCATCCCCATCTGCAATAAGGCGGATGGCTGCCCCACTCTGGGTACAAATGTGAGCTGACTGTCTTTCAGTGTCGGTCTTCCTCTGCACTGTAGCAGAACTTGACGAGGTTAATGACTTAGTGGTAGTTTGACCCATCTTCAGGTCACCAGCATCTCTCTCAATGCGCGTAGTATTCTGTAGCATATAAACAATGCTAATTGCCTTCTTAATAATAGAATTCAAATCATCTTCCGGGTCACATTTAAGTTTGAGATGGCTCCTGATAGTAGAAGTAAATCCCCAACAAATGTAAGAGAAGAGATCGTGTCTCAAGTACTCTGGAGTTAGTTTGCTGAGGTGGAAGAGTCTATCGACTTGCGTTATGTAAGTTCTCACATTGTCTCCCTTCTTGAAGGAAAGATCACATAAGAGCATCTTATATTGCTGTTTGATGTGAGGCTCTTTGTAGTGGTCCTCAAAGTGACCAACAAGTAACTGATAATTTTTCTTAACTTCCCTATCCAGCATCATATACTGATTGTACGTGAGACCTTGGAGGAACATGGGAAATTGTGCAGCAGCGGCGTCTTGAGTGGTTTTATACTGCTTCATTGTAAGCTCAAACAGAAAGAGCCACTCATCGAACAACTGCGAGATTTCATCTATTTTGCCAGTGAATTTAGGCAGCACTGAGTGTCTATTGAAAAGATTCGATTGTTCATTCCCTGGTGCTTCAGTAGGCAGTATGGACTGAGTGAAACGTGGTCCGCGAGTTGTTGTGGGCCCGACAGGGTCACTCTGAGGAGAAGGTGGAACAATCATAGTAGTGGGAGTAACTGAGACCGTCACGGGTGCCGGAGGCACAACTGTTATGCTTGGGGTACAAGAACTCAGCGTAGCTACTGTAGTTAGGGTTGCGACTTGAGAAAGGGCAGACTGAGTGAAGGTCAGTGCTCCACTTGTAAAAGAGGTAATGGGGGTAATGAATGGTGGCGTCACACTGAGTAGGTGCTGACAGAGCATGAGAAAGGTGGGCAGACTTTGTCTGTGATATAACTGTTGAGAACTTTTCCGAGAAAGCATCAAGAGCCTTGTCCAAAAGAGCGCGAGTTACATACTCAGGTTCCTCTGGGGGAGTCAGAAGGGGATGCGGGAACAATTCCTGAATTCGCATCTCCAAGGCTGAGATTGATTGTTGTCTCATTTCGGGTTGTAGGGCGTCAAAACGGGCTTTGCAAGAATGAAACCAAATACAATAGAAAAATATCATAACAGTTCTGTTTCACTTCACAATTACCAAGTGAAAAACAGGCGACCACTTCGGTAAGCGCACAAACTTCATGACTGGAGTACATCTCTGAATGTCGATCCATCTGCACACAGTAACAGAATGAAGTAGATAGCTTAACTGACACTCCAGAGTGTGCAAGAATCACGTCAGGGTCACCATGTAGAATCGCAGGGTGCATTTAGCAGCTCAAGCTGTACAAAGGTTGCAGAAGAATACCATTGACAAGAACATCCCATGCTCTAACTAAACAAATGAAGATTGGTAATTCGCCAATTTCATTGTAGAAAAAAGTAATTCCAATTCACACTGCATCTCTCTGAAGCCAAGCCATTAGAATCCATCCTTACAATGCAAGGTGCTAATTGTGTGTCTCAAGTTTTAATTTCTAGCTCAATACAAATAATTTATCTCAGTGTTTATCTTCTCAGCTCATGTAATAAAGATATTAAATAATGTGTAGTTACCACGTATTCGTGTATGCCAATGGCATAGTATATTCGCATTGTGTCATAATTTGTGCATGTTCGATCTATAGATGTTGTAGTTCTTTTATTGCCTATGCCTATACATAGCCTAAAGTGACCACAATATGGGCTCACATCTGTCATGGAGCGAGTTATCGCCTCAGGCACAGCGGAGTTCCTCCCACATTATTGCTGGATCTTACAATTTCATTATTATAAAATTCATACCAGAGCTAAAATGGTTAGTAAAATATAAAATAATAAAAAAGCAAACGTTATCCAGTGAGAACGAAATTTATTTGACGTTTGCTTACATTCGAGTTCCCTATGTATTACAAAAGAAGGTAAATATTTACCGTTTTTTACAAAAGTTCGTTTCCCTCGCAAATTAACTGAGCAATTACACGTAATCCAACACTTGAGGGGATAATCACTAAGTTCGAAACTTAAGTTCAAAAAGATTACAAATTAATAAAATCACTAAAGTAAATAGCACCAAAATATATATATATATATATAAATATTTTCTAAAGTAATTATATAGCAATGGATATTGATGAATAGAGAAATCTAGTAAATTTTGAAGATGAAGTTAGCAAGCAAAAATAAAATTTTACAACAAATATATTTAAGAACAAAATTAAGTTCAGTACAACTTACAAGAAACCAACAAACCTATTACACAAAGAAATTCAAATCAAATGATCTGCTATTAAAGAAAATTTAAAAAAACCA
>CABFPE010000671.1:406248-417841 GCA_900660155.1 Hofstenia miamia | reverse complement strand
GATCAGTAGAGGGAATGCTTGCAGAGTTACATCTGTCCCATGACATGCAAGATTGACAAAACTTCTCAGAGAAAATGTTCTTGAAAAAATTTGCTCTGGCAATCCAATCCCATGGAGCCATGTGGATTCTCGCCGCTTTTCTTACATTTGATCCTCATCTTCAGCTAGCTACAGATATACCCACCAGAGAAAAACTAGCAAAACATTGCTCTCATAAACTCGCCATTGGTCCTGCAGCCTGGAAGGTTAAGAACTGGTTGCTCCACTCTTGCTTGTTGCCTGCCTCACCTGGGAAGAATAAGAAAGCAATGGAACTTTTCAAGAAATTCTACGCTTGTCTCATCAGATCCAGTGGACCCCTTGGTCTCCTCCCACCTCAGATGATCATCAACTGATTAGGAGTCGTGTTTTCCAACTTAAATATCTTCTCAGATACCCTCAAGAAGTACATGTGGGAAGCAACCATCAAGACCAAGTTTCCTTCTCTTAACTCCAAGTATGCACCTCTGTGTATGAGTCAACTCATGGACCATGAATATGGCTCCACTAAACAGTTCATTGAATTGGTCAGTCACTATGACGTAATGAACTGTATGGAAATCTTATTCAACCTGGAGCAGCTCAATTATCTTGAGTGTGGTACAGCAAACTTACACAAACCCAGCAACAAGCTACCAAGGATGGTGAGGTCATCCCAATCACTGTTTTAGGGCTGTCCATGAAAACGCCCAAACAATTTTACTGCAAGAAAGAACTCTTATCCTCCTCAGCTATCAAGGTATCACCAGNACAAGCTTTGCCTACAGAGAGAAGATCTGTTACCTTCCACAGCTTGTTTATTGGACACTTCAGGGAATACTATTTCACTGAAGGGCCAGATTAACAATCTCAAGTTGAACATCCATCAGGAATGTTTTTGTGGGGATCTCATTGTGGTTGAAACCTGCAGTTGGCCTCTACTGTATGATGTCATTCTTCCTCTAGAGAAATGTGTGTGTAATCGATTATGGAACCAACACTGTCTCTATTCGTGAAAGCAAGCCACAGGAGGAGCTTACTACTACTTGTAACCAAGAAATCTTGTTAACTTTAACTGATACTACTGTTGTGGAACCATGGCACTGGTGGCAGGTTGCCATCACTATGAGCTCTCCTTACAAGGGGGATGTCATGATCTCTGGACAAAGGGGAAAATGCCTTTGTGGTTTACATCTTTCTCTGGACCTTTGTCATGTTTCTTGTGGAAGGACTTACATTACTGTGCTCAATAGTTCTGCACGCCTGATCTGAATGGATCCCACAAAGACATCTATCATTGCAATGCTGGTCTGACTCAAACTCAGAGCTGCAGCCTGTCTGCCCATTCTTACCACAATTCACGATCTAAATGAACTGAGTGATCCAGTTTGGATCCCAGCTGTGAATGAGAGAACTCATGGACATCTGAGTCTGCAAGAACATGATGCGCTCGCTGCCCTCTTGTGCCAGCACCATGATGTGTTTAATTACGGATCAATCATTGTTGGAAAGGCCATTGGGGAACAACATGCCATTAAAACTAAGAGTGATAGTCCCATTTGGTTGGCAGTTCAATGGGTACCTGAGAACGTAAGAGCGGAGTATGAACAGATCCTTAGTGATCTCATTGAAAGCTGGATCATACAGAATAGTAATAGTCTGTATGCTGCACCTATGGTGTTCATTGGCCAAGGTGAGAAGTACCACCTCTGTGTCAACTTTTGATGACTAAATGATATCACAGTAAAGGATGCATATCCATTACCTCACATTAAGGATCTCCTATATGATGCCAGCAAGTACAAGTTATTTTCATGCTTGGATCTCTGTAAAGCCTATTGGCAGATGAAGCCTGCCAACATCCTGAAAAACCGCTTTTATTACGCCTTACAGCCTTTTCAAGTGGAAGTACATGGCCTTTGGGCTTTGTAACACTCTGGCCATGTTTCAGCATTACATTACACATGTACTACGTAATGGGGCTAACATTGTCAAACCTGGGATCACTGCATACATGGATGATATAATTGATGCTGGCCACACATTCTCTGATCACTTAAGTAAACAGGGTTGCACTTTGAAGATCCTCACAACGCCTGGACTCCAGGTAAATGGAAATAAATGTTCACTCATTTTGCCATAAGTTACCTTCTTAGGAAGGGTGATCGAACCTGGAAGAATATTGATTAAGAACAATGCAAAAGACCATCTAGATCAAATTGAGACTCTGTGCTCACACAAGGAGTCCAATGCCCTGATGGGCTTTCTTAACTATTATGGCTCCTTCATCTCTGAACTAGCCAGCGAACCAAGCATATCTCTAATCTACTATGAAAAAACACTGAATTTTGTTGGACCTGGGTTGAGCAAGAGGAGCTGGATGCTATGAAGTGAGAGCTCAGAGAGATCCCCAGTCTGAACACACCAGACTAAACAAAAGAATTTATCATCAATTGTGACATGAGTTCAGTCACCATCAGTGGTGTGCTCAGTCAAACGATTGATGGCCAGGAATGCCCAGTACAATATTTCAGCCAGAAGCTCCACAATGCTGAACTGAATTACGGAGCAACAAAATCAGAAATGCTAGCACTCATTGAGAGTCTGAAGAAGTTTCAATTCTTCATTTTAGGTCACCAATTTGTTGTTCACACCAACAACTCCACACTAGCATGGTTAATAAATTCTCTGGCAACTAGTCAAACATTGTCCCCTGATGGTTGGAATACCTTAACGACTTCTCTTTTATGTTCACGCATCGTCCTGGGAGATTGCATCTCAATGCTGATTATTTCACCACTATGACAATTTATAAGAGAGACCAGTGAAAGCCACTGGGCGAAAAAACTCCATTTGGATTTATCCCAGCTTGCAAGTACGAGCTCCTGCCTGATATCAATGCACATTGGCATGGGAAAGCGATCCTCCCCATCATGGTGAAGGAGGAGATTTCAGAAAAGGAAATTGCCGCCCATGAATTACATGACAAAGTCTTGTCCAAAATTGCCTTTAAGATCAAGAACCCCAACCACGCTATCAGTGATTTTGCTAAGAGATACTTTCAACGTTATCATTGGATGCTTACTGAAGCTGGACTCCTCTACATGCATAGTCAGAACAACCTTCTGGCAATCCCAGAGTATTTCAAGCAAGATCTCATCCAGAAGATCCATGAACGTGGCCACCTTGGGATTATCCAGATGGAGAGGACATTTAACACTCGTTACATTACCATCAATATTAGAGCTACAGTACAAGATGTGATTGATAAGTGTGAAGCATGCCTGCTTCAAGGAGCTGGACACTTTTCGGAGCAGAGAGCTGAGCTCCATAGTTGGGTCACTGAAAGAACTAATGAAGTGGTCCACATGGACATCAAAAAACTATCAAGGGATGAGCAAGGATTTCAATATCTGTTGGTCTTGATAGACCACTTTACTAAGTATGCACAACTCATTCCTCTCACAATACCACTGCAGAAGTGATCAGTGAAAGAATTGTGAAAGAATGGATCTTTAAGCTCTGGCCTATGGAGTGTTTGGTCTCTGAACACAGTCCTCAGTTCAAGAACTCTTTAATGTCCACTCTCATGAAAGAACTCGAAATTGTACACGATTTCACCACTGCTTACCATCTGCAGTCAAATGGCATTGTCAAGCAACTGAACTGCACCACCATTAAACTGATCAGAGTCACTTTAGCCCACGCCACTGGTCAAAACTGGAGACGCGTCATTGAAGTGGTGAAATTCTTTTACAATACTGCTGTGCACTCCACCACCAAAGTGAACTCTTTCAAAGCCATGTTTGGCCATGAAGCAAGCACTCCTTTGTTGATCATGTTCCCAGACTACAATGAGCCAACCTTGGAGAATTTTGTGAACCAGATGCTGAAAGAATTCCAGGAAGTGCACCTTTCTATCTGCCGGAATACCAACCAGTCTGTTATTCACAAGAAAAGAAATTTTGATAAAAAGCTGTATGGCGAACCTCATAAAATCAGAGGTTCTGTATTTGCTTACTTTCTTTGTCAGGTTACTGATGCTAACCAGGTATGAAAACTTGCCACTAATTGGCTAGGGCCTTTTAAAATAGTCAAGGTGTTAGATCACCATCAGAACTTATTAGATAATGGTAAAGTCGCCCATTTTCAGTGACTTAAACAAACAATCAAAGATATACAAAATGCAGTCATTGACAATAATAATGATAACCTCACCGAATGTGAGGAAGATGACCTTACACAGGTCGAGTATGATAGTAACCTTGGTAGTAGTAGCAGCACCCTAGAGATCAGAGATATTTAGACCATTTGAATACCCAGGAATGGGACCTTAATGTTATATCTTTGTTTAGCAACTATGAAATGAACAGAGGACTAACCTCCAACAAGATGCCAAGTATGACAACAAATCAATCCACAAGACAAAACTAAGTGATCAATGATGAATAGATGATCAGATGGAGGCACTTCCTGAAAGCGAGAGCGCCCAGCAGAAGACACCCATAGCAGCCGCAACTACAAGGGGAGACAACTCTCTCCTCAGGAGCGGACTATGCTTGGAGACAACTCTCTGTGCGTGAATCCGAGGAGCATAGATAGCCTTTTGCCCAGTTATCTAACATAACCTCGCACTGTGTTGACTCGAAGCCCCCTCCTAGTCTTGGTCCTTCCTCCTGCGGCTCAGCTAGTGTTAGGTCCTGCAAAGCCGAGGAACATAAAGCTAAAACATCCAAAGTTGGTGACAAGATCTTACATCCGTACTTTATTGCTACTCAGAAAGCAGTTCAGTTAGTTCGCAACAACATATCAGAAGAAACAAAGAATAGGTTGCGATGGACATTTAACACTAAGGATCTAACTTTTTCTGTCGACTTGATCCCCTTCATCATAGATTGCGAGCGTAGGCCTCAGATCAACCCTATTATTTGTTATGACTCTAAAATGTTTGCTGGCATGGCGCGACCTTACTGGCGAAGTACTGTTCACACCATGTTTGATGAGGACTTCAACTTGTCTCACTTATGCCAGTTTCTAAACAGTAAAGAAAAAATAAAGAAATTTGAATGCATCAACATCGATTTTGACAACCTGCTAGTCGTCTACTTTTTCATGTCAATGAGGTGAACCACCCCCAAATCATGGAAAAGATTGAAATAGCCTATTGACTCACCAAGGTGGAGAAGATCCACTTAGTTATGTTCTTAAAAGAAGATTACCAGGATACCATCCCGGACAAAGTTGAGAATTTGCACTTTTGTATGGAAAACTTCATTGTTTTGTATAGCAGCTCCTACCAGCCCACAAGTATGTATAACACTCACATAATCTCAGCTACTAAAATCATCTACACGGACCTGCTCTTATGTAAGAAAATTCTGACACACCATCTCACAGTCAATACTCATCTGATCATCAATACTTGCATCCAGGCCCAATCACACAAGTCGATCAACATCAGCTCGCCTGGCCTCTGCTCTGACGTCTCTGATCTCCATGTCAGTTTTGCATTTTTGCAAAGTGCCACTACCTTGCAAGAAATTGATGAGGTGTGGACAAATTTGAAAGCAGATCGCAGCCCAGAGACTCAATGGCCTACCATCAATATTTGAGCCCCACGTCACAATATCATTGATCAGTCGAGAGAACACTCACAGAGTTACGTCTGTCCCATGACACACAAGATCGTCAGAACTTCTCAGAAAAGATGTTCTCGGAAAAATTCGCTCTGGAGATTCAATACTGTGGAGCCATGTGGGTCCTCGCCGCTTTTCTTACAGTTCATTCTCATCTCCAGCTACCTCTGGACAAGCCCACTAGGGAGAGACTCGTGAAACAGTGTCCTCATGAACTCGCCATCAGTCCTGCTGCCTGGAAAGTTTAGAACTGGTTGCTCCACTCTTGCTTGTTGCCTGCTTAGCCTGGGAAGAATAAGAAAGCAATGGAATGTTTTGAGAAATTCTACGCCCGTCTCATCAGATCCAGTGGACTCCTTGGTCGCCTCCCACCTCAGATGATTGTCAACTGATTAGGAGTCGCGTTTTCTGACTTAAATATCTTCTTGGATACACTCAAGAAGTACATGTGGGGGAGCCACCACCGAGACCAAGTTTCCTTCTCTTAACTCCGAGTAAGCACCTCTGTGTACAAGTCAACTCATGTGCCATGAATATGGCTCCACAAAGCAGTTCACCGAGTTAGTTGGCCACTATGATGTTCTGTCACACATGGAAATCTTATTCAACCTGGAGTGGCTCAACTATCCTGAGTGTGGGTACAGCAAACTCACCCAAACCCAGCAACAAGCTACCAAGGATGGCGAGATCATCCCAATCACTGTTTTAGGGCAGACCATAAAAACGCCTGAACAATTTTACTGTGAGGAAGAGCTCTTATCCTCCTCAGCTATCGAGGTATCACCAGTGATGAAAGCCCTCATTGAAGCTGTTAACCTAGAAAAATTTTCCGGGGTTGCAGTCTCACCCAAGCTCACGCCCGCCTTGTCTCTTGCTGATAATGAATAAATCTTAACAATTAAGAACCACCCAGAAGAATTCGCAGAGAAACCAGCAATAGTTGATCGAATTGTTGAGCCCAACAGAGACAATGATATCTTAGGCCTCAGGAAATGGTGCCTCACTGAGATGCTAAACAAAGAAGAGCTAGTACTTCTACTATCACCAGGGCGACAACTTGCCCTGGACATAGAATGTACCACCGCCCACCTTCGCCTTTCTACCACTCAGATTGAAAATTTATGGAGCCATGGACTCTGCAGTGCTTTTTGGGACTTCATCAAGGACGCCAAAATAAATTACCCTGTTACAATCAGAACAACCTCCCTTCAGAACAAGTCCAGCTTTGCCCAGTTGGAAAATAACGTCAAGAAAAACAACCTTCTCTGCATCCCACTGCCTTGCTTAATGACACCACTGATTCTGCCATCATGGAGAGTGTGCTGGGGAAAGAAGAAAGTTTCTGCCCATGTTACAGACTGCATTAACTACGTCTCAACCGCCTCTGAGGTTAACAGATCTATGCAAACTAAGGAGTATAAGGATACCTGTGACGCATTGCTAGAAGGTGGTAACCCCAAGCACATATACAATGACAGGAAACTGACCATCAAGGATATCTTTCAGAAGGGCCAGCCTATCTCTACTCAACTAGAAAAAATCCACCAAACTATCAACTCACTTGACCCTCATGTTGTCATTTTATTTCAAGCTGGAGGTGACTTGATGTGGGCTAATAAAGCTTAGACTATAACTCAATATTATGATGTAACCAAGCATATTGAGATCATTACCATGTTAAGTGCCAGCATTACGGACCTGGAAGAGATGATGCTGCAGCAAGTGAACAAGTATTGTTTGCTCTTCGTCGACCACACTACTCATGTGGGATCTCTCAGAGAAGTCTTCCTTCACTTTTATCCTGATACCTAGATTAGTGTGGATGATGCGCATACCTCGGACACTGGCGCCTTGATGATGCTCCTTATCGTCCTCAAGGGCCTTCGTCTTTATGAGCGTTTTTATGATACCTTCACCCAGAGGTTGAACGTGTTGTGATGAAATTGTCCTATTAGTTCAAGGCTACCAGAGCTCAAATATTTCAGATTACACAGTGAAACCGTCACTTAACAGGAGGCATTAATACAGGTCACCAGGCGACCCTGCTATGCAGAAGTTTCATCCTGGGATGATATATTAGCCAAAGAATTGATCGAAGAAGCTCAAAAGTTGTTTTGTGGTCCTACAGTCCAACTGTTACGACAGCCTTAACTGTGCAATGGAGGGCATGTGGAGTCACTCAGGGCCTCTTTTTTATTTTATTTCAATTTTAGGCACTCTCAAATTAATTTGGTGCTATTTAGTTTAGTGATTTTATTAATTTGTAATCTTTTTTGAGCTTAAGTTTCAAACTTAGTGGTTATCCCCTCAAGCTTTGGATTACGTGTAATTGCTCTGTTAATTTGCGAGGGAAACAAACTTTTGTAAAAAATGGTAAATATTTACCTTCTTTTGTAATAAATAGGGAACTCGAATGTAAGCAAACGTCAAATAAATTTCGTTCTCACTAGATAACGTTTGCTTTTTTATTATTTTATATTTTACTAACCATTTTAGCTCTGGTATGAATTTTATAATAATGAAATTGTAAGCTCCGGTGATAATGTGGGAGGAACTCCACTGTGCCTGGGGTGATAACTCGCTCCATGACAGATGTGAGCCCATATTGTGGTCACTTTAGGCTATGTATAGGCATAGGCAATAAAAGAACTACAAAATCTATCAATCAAACATGCACAAATTATGACACAATGCAAATATACTATGCCATTGGCGTACATGAATACATGGTAACTACACATTATTTAATATCTTTATTACAAGAGCTGAGAAAATAAACACTGAGATAAATTATTTGTATTGAGCTAGAAATTAAAACTTGAGACACACAATTAGCACCTTGGATTGTAAGGATGGATTCTAATTGCTTGGCTTTGGCGAGATGCTGTGTGAATCGGTCACTACTTTAACCATCTTGGAATTACTTTTTTCTACAATGAAATTGGCGAATTACCGATCTTCATTTGTTTTGTTAGAGCATGGGATGTTCTCAGTGATGGTAATCTTCTGCAACCTTTGTACTGCTTGAGCTGCTAGATGCACCCTGCAATTCTACAATATATATATATATATATTATCTCTGGGAAAGTCAATTTTAAATTTTTTTATAATAGTTTTGTGTGTTGTCTTCTTTTATGTTTTTACAAAAAAGTCATAATTCATGGGCAAATTTTTGAAATATGTCTGGGTTTAAATAATTATTTTTAGCAATTGAATTTTTATCATTAGTATCTACAGGAGTGCTTAAAACCATGTGTTTACAAAAAGTCCTTATTTTCTTTGGAAAATTGTAATAAGATTGTGAAGTATAGATTGCTGATATGTTAGGATGTCAACCACCAATGAAATTATTTTATATTTTATTCTGTGTTTCTTTGGGACAATCACAAGGTAATCAAAGAAAACTATTTCTCTGTTGCTTAACCAAGTGAACCATTATTGGTTCCACCTACCCTTTATTCATTAGTGTTTTTCAGTAATTTTCAGGTAATATTTCCAAAACATTATAACCTACTTAATTTCATATGCTTTCATTATATTCTTTAGAATTTGTATTTTTTCTTGATGAAAATCTGAAGTATAAATATATAACTTATCATTATATATAAAAGGTCATAAAATCATATCCATTAATAGATTAGTTTTTCAACATTCTGATTTTCACCATGTGAGCATTCTAAAGTCTTCTGATAAAAAATGAACAGGTATTTGTGATTTTTCCCTTTTGGAGTATCATAATTAATAATCATTACATAAACAAAAAAATCTTTTATTTCTGAATTTGATGACATCAAAATAAAGTAGGAGTGAAATAAATTTCTCCTTAAAAAATTATTTTCTGTATTTAACTGTTAACCTTTAACAAAGATGTTCACTTCCTATTGTATAAAGATCAGTTCAACTCTGCTAAACAAGGCAGACCTTTAAAATTTAACTTACTGTATTAAAGAAAAAAACAGGTTCTATTTAAGGTTCAGGACAATTACTTACAACAAAAAATGGAAGTGATTTGTTTAAAACCAATTTTTAACAATTGTGGAAGTAAAAAGACACAATTTGTGAAAGAGAAGGGAAACTCCAAATTTGTTTCCCTGGATATTCATAAAGCAATTGGTTACCTTCCAAGTCCAAAAAGAGGTTTCACACTTCCAAATTATAAATATACTGGACAATATAATTTTTTACAGACACATAGTACAACCATACATATAAATTGATGCTGTTTCTAGAGAACATGATATATGTTATAACATAGCTACTGTAGCATATTCCCATGAAACACAAAAGAAAAAAAGAAAAAACAACATAAAACTCTATTCAATTTAATTGAATTAGCATTATGTGATTTGACAAATTGTAAAAGCAATTATCAGTCACATCTAATTTGACAAACCAGTTGTAGATGATAAGCTCCACATTAATTTTAGCTTAGCCATGTGGGTCATGCAGAACTTTATTATGTGGACATAAAAATCAATTAGCAACATTAATTTTTTAATTGGTGAAAATGTTTAATTAAATTTAATATAAATAGGAATGAAGTACTGTAAGATTGATGGAATATTACACTCTTAGTAGTTTAGTTTATCTTCTTTTGGTTTGATTAATTTATTAATGATGTGCAGCTAAGCATTTCTTGTGTGTAGCAATCAAGAGCTGTTGTGAGGGATTAGTAAGAGATGTTAGCCTTGAGAACTGCATGCAATTAAGTTACAAATAGGTCTAGGAATGTTTTTCTCATGCTTAGCTGGCTACCATTCATTTGCTTTACATGTAGTAATGAATTTGCAAAAGGCTGATAACCACTCTAGGTATGTTATTTACTTCTTAACTATTTCTAAATTATTGACGCATAATTGACTGATGATTGACCATATTAATTGTGTATTGGTCATATGTAGGGTAGAAGCTGCCTTAGTTTGTAGTTACCTTTATATTGTGTCCACAGCTAGTGTTGTGTCTTTTTATCATCAGTCCTTATTGTATATATTTTTTAATTAAGTGTAAGAAGATGCTCTAATTGCTGCTCTAATTTTATTTTAACTATTTTTATTATGTTGAATAGCAGATAATGTTTGTTTGCTATATGTCATCTTGGTTATGTATTACAGAAACACACATTGAGAATGAGATTTAAGTTGATTAGTGACTGGTATTTTATTACATGATAAGTAAGGCACACATAATAGAACTCTTTCATTGAGATTGAGCTGATTTGTCAGCAGATGGAATGAACTGGATAACTGGAAGGACTGAAACTGTCAGTGAACTGTCTCTATGATATGGCTTTGGGCAAGTGTGCCCATCAGACTCTACACTGTAATCACTTTCAATGGTGCTACCTAAATAGTAGTGTTAAATTGTTATACTATCTTTGGAGCATTAATTAAATTTATCTCTCTAGTTTTACAATTACTGAAAGAACACTTAGAGTGGAAGTATACATTACCCTCTATGTTAGAATCTGTTAGGCACTGTATCTAATTCATACAGTGCTAATATACACATTGTTTGCATGGGTGATGATATTACACTACAGTAATCCTTGTTTCTAAAAGAAACTGACAAAAAATGTTGAATAATTTAACAAATATTAAACTTAACAATATTCATGAAAGATTCAACAAGTTACTTGTTTCAAATATCATTAGTGCAAAACAAAATTTAGGTTTAGAAAGGAAAAAATCTAAAGGAGAAAGGTTGAGCTGAGGTGGTGCAGTGGACTCAATCATCGTTACAGGAGAAGAGGAGCTGTCTTGTGGAGATCGGCTTCGGGCAGTAGCCCATAGAAGAACTGAAGAGGAAACATCATGATGCTCTGTCACCTAAACAGTGATAGTCAATACCCAATTATTTAATTAACGTAACTAGTTAATAAGATAGAGAGGTCTGATGGTTCAACAACTTGGTAACACCTCACCCGCGATTTACCGAAGCAC
>CABFPE010000671.1:389364-402064 GCA_900660155.1 Hofstenia miamia | reverse complement strand
GCTGTTTACACAAACCAACTACTAATGAAATGAAGAGAGATACCCTGAACCAAACAAATGCACATCACAGAGAGACTGGAATCGCAACCTGGAGATGGGAAAGCCACTACGAACCAGAAGAAAAATGACAAAAACCAGAAAAGGAAACTCCAAAGAAAGCAGTAACTCCCAAAACAATTTGATCCTCGCCGTATTTTGGTGAGAATTCAGCAACAGACGCCACAGATACAGAACTACAATCCTTTAGTTCACCCCAAAGACGAACCCCATAGACACAAACCCACTAGATATAATGATGTTGTTAAAATAGAGTCAAGAGAACGAGGAAACCTTAAGGCATCAAGTAGAACAATTGACCAATAAGGTCAAAGAAATGAAACGCCAAAATGAATCGATATTGAGTGAAATCAGAGTAAATATGGAAATGCGATTAGAAGAACAAAATCAGTTATTTCAAAACAAAATTAAAATCTTGACTCACCAACTGTCGGAGTCCAACAAAAGGTTTCTAGAAGAAAACCAGCGATGGCAAGAGAAAAACCAAGAACTAGAAAGAACAAACAGACAGTTAATTGAAGACAACAACCTACAGGCGGGAGAGTTAGAACAACTCAAAGACAAATTGAGACTGCTACGCTTAACAGAAGAAGAGAATAGAAACGACATGCAATCTCACAAAATCGAATTCCAAGCCAGAAAAGACAGTGAACTACAGGCACCACATATGCTGATCTGAAAGGAGGTAGCATTCGAAGAATCAGATGAAGATTCTGATGTTGAAAAACAAAAAATAATAAATGAGATCAAGAAAGCAGTGACCACACAACTGCAGGAGGAGGACATACGAACCAATCATAGAAAACCGAAATATGAGAATTCGATTCTACCGCAATTAACAGCCAATGATACAATTCCATGCAAAGCAACACTACCCAAATTTAACGGGAAAGTAGATGGTTATAATCCCACATTTGCTGAGTGGCTTCAAATGTTCAAATTAACAATGGCGGAAAGGAAAGTGAGCCAACAAGCAGCAGCAGTGAGACTCCCACTATACCTAACCAGAGCAGCATCTCAACACTATTTGTTATTGGACGCAGAGACAAAAAGGGATTATCAACTGCTAATAGGAGACTTCATTAATTACTACAAAAATGAAAGTTTCAAGAACCAGTACTGAATCATCTTGAACACAACAAAAATGAGAAAAACTGATGACATCTGAAATTACATGCAACAAGTCGAGTGGCTCTTGATGCTTAGTTCTAGAGGAAACACCTATTCGAAATACGACTTATTCTCACATATCTGCAAAGGTATGCCAGAAAGCATCAAAACACAATTCGAAATTAAATGTGACATTGACGACAAACTAGAAAGAATGATCAGGAAGGCTGTCAATATACAAGCCACTATTGAGAACAATGCTTAGATGTACGAGAAAGCCGCATGGTACAGAGACGCACCAACATGGAAAAGCACCTTCAATTTGCGCACCCCCAATAGAAACAACTCCAAAGCGAAACAAGAGAAAGTAATAAACATAAAGGGAAAGGATGGCAAAATGAGGAAAGTAAAAGAAAAGGACGTTAAATGCTATGGTTATGGACAGAAAGGACACAAAAAACCGGACTGCCCAAAGCAGATAAACGTCATTGGTGACGAAGAAGCATACTACGATGAAGAGGACGTACTACAAACGGAAGATGAAATGGACGAAGCAACACCAACCGACGAGGAGTCGGAAAACTAAGTAGAGCGCTGACTCATAACAACTGTGCAGCAATAATGATCCTAACGAACCTCGACATGATGAATATGATAACAATAGCCATTAACGGAGTGATGACAAAAGCAACAATTGATACTGGAGCAGCAACATCTATAATTACTGATGAGTGCACTACGAAATTGGGATTCCAATGAGAAGATATGAAGAATTGTAACAAGAGACTAATTAATGCGTCAGGGGATTATATCGACACGAAGGGAATGATAAACGTTGCACAAATGAGAATTGTGAACATGACGTTCGAACAACCTTTGGTGGTGGTGGACACACACAACAACGCATTACCATATGAAGTCATACTAGGAAATGATTTTCTGACAAAAAACGGTTGTGTCATTAACTACGCAAACAAGACAATAAAGGTAAAAGAAGAGGAAATGGAAATCGAAGAGGAACAGGAAAAACAGAGGATATTACACAAGTTTAGAATATTTTCTAATTAGCAAAATATGACAATGTAATATGTGTTTAATCCATCTGGAAATAGAACTAGTTTTCACCCAATTATGACTTCTTGTCCCAAAATTACCATTCAATACCAATGGAAGAAAGATGTATTTGAATAGCTTTATAAATAATAAATGGGTGCATGTCACCTTAGAGGAAGCTAATCCTATAAATCAACAGTCAGGCCTATTTAAAATAAGTAATTCAATACAAAAACCTAGATATGTTTTCATCTATACCATCACTGAAGATAAAATTAATGATCAAAGCAAGAATGAATTTGACTTTGATACTTTAATTCAACTGAAATTTCTTCATATAAGCTAGAATTAGGAATTGATCATTTCTATCCACAAGTGGAGATTCATTTAACTAATGAGTTTCCAAGACTATATACAGAATTTGTATGATATAATGATGGTGTTAATGACTTTTCAACAGGTACATTTATTAATCCTTCTGATTTTAAGGAAAAATATGGAATAATATTTTATTTACGAGTATCTAAACAAAAATATACATCTTTAAATGCTATCAATGAAATTAGGTTTAGATATATTTTACCATGTGCTCCCATAGAATAATTTAAATTTTATGCATTGATTATCAGGCTTAGTAAACGTATGCATCTAAAATTTTAAAATATGCGCTTACAATATGCATCATAAAATACCTAAATATGCATCTAAATATGTAACTAAGAATAGGTAGAAGAACAAGTTTTTATTGCAATGAAGTATTACAAGTACACAATAGTAAATGATAAAGATTTTCTTCAGTAAGATCGGTCAATTATCAATTATCGATATTGAACAAAAAACAAGAAAATGTTTTTAATAATAAAGTCAATTTTACTTAAAACAACTTCGGAGAAAAATGAGTTCACGAAATGTTTTTGGATTCAGACTTTCAAGACACGTAGTAATTAAATTTCCTGCGTTGGACCAATGTCTTTCACTGGGCACCGCAGTAGCCAGAATTTCAAGGAGTCCTTGCGCTTTTTTGCTAATTTTTACGTAATGTAAGGAAATTTTATTAAGAAACATTTTGCTTGTTTTTGGCACTTTTATTGACTATCCACTAATTGATAATTGATTCGCTTAGTAAAAAATGTTCAGTTGGCGTCAATTATCAATTATCAATCAATTAATCGCACAGCCTTAAAATTTAAGCCCAATTCAGTTTAAATGTAACGTGTAGCATAATTCTTGTTAATTGCATAATAATTTGATGTGAAAGTTATTTAAATCGAGCCACTTACCATTTATTTGTCTTTTAACTAAACAATATTAATAGTAAACGGTTCATTCCAAAAAGGGGGGGCTAGCTTCAGTTTTGAGGGCCTTACCCCACCCCCCGTAGCTACGCCAGTGGTTTGTTTAACAAATTAGTAAGAAATTCTGAGTAATTAATCACTTTTATTTGCGCATTTCTAAGGTATATGCAGCAATAAGTTGGTTTGTGTTAAAAATATGCATCTAAAATATGTACCCAAAATATGGCACAAAAATTCGAAATATATCATTTAAATATGCATCTATGCATTTATGCATATATACTAAGCCTGTTGATTATGTATGAAAAGAACATATCTGTGAATACAGCATCAAATTGAAGTAATTTAACTTTTAAGTGAAAAATATTTTTGCTTAAGGTTAACAGCTAACTTTTGTGAAATTAATTTCACTCTTACTTAAGTTTGACTTTGTCAAGCATGAGTTTAAAAAATTTTTTAAACTCTTATATACAAATGACAGAATATAAGAAGTATAACATAAATTTAACTAATGGTCAATTCAATAAATTGAAAAAAATAGAATTAAAAATTCAAGTCCCATTAATTTAAGGGTTAGTAATACTAACCAAGGAACTTCACTTCCATTTCTCTTAACAGAAAGACAAATTAACCAGTTAGAAAAAGCTAAGAAATAAATAAAGCTTGTGATATTCAAATTTCTACAACACAACATAATGCATTGAAAAAAGTGGTGGTAATTTGCCCCCTTAATTATGGCAGCTGCTCCAGTAATTGAAAAGTATGCAGTAGCACAATTAGTTACTGGGGCAATGGGAGCCTTAGGAAGAAGGTATAGGTTATGCATATAAATATGCCTAAGGAAAATTGGATGCGAATCAGACCTCCAGTATCAAAAGGGAAAGTAATGCATGTAAAAAAGTAGTAAAAATGTAGAAAAAAGCCTTGAAAACAAGGAAAACAAGATTTTACAAATTATTAAGCAATCTAACACTCAATTATGAAGTATTGAGTCTATACATAATTTCTATTCAAATTTACAAAACAAAAAGCCATGAGCAAGCCTTAGATTTTCCTACCTATAGTAATAAAGGTTTTGACAACATTTCAATAGAAAACGGATATATTTATGTTAGAGATGCTTATAGTGACATTTCAATTTCAGGAATTTGTATTTTACCAAGAAAACATTATAATATGCTACATTTAAAAAATAATGTATACTATACCATAATTAATACCTTTGTGCATTTTAGAGGTAAATATGTTTTTAGTATTGATTGAATTTTATCTAGCAACTTGACTTTATTTACTTTAACTAAGAAAGCATGGCCTCCAAGATCAATAAGATTTGCAGTTTTTTGTGAAAAATCAAAAGAAAATGTTTATGTTTAAATCAGTAAATTTGGTGTATTATCTATACACAATGTAGTCAAAGAAGAAACATTTGTTTGCTTTAAAATATATATATATATATGTATATTGACACTTCAGATTTATCTTGGAATGACATTGTGCTAAATAGAATTTTAATACACAGGACTGTTGACATTTACATTATTAAAGTTATGACATTTCATACAGAATTTAAGACTCTGATGATCTTGATTTCCAACCTTGTCAATATAAGTTGGTACATAAGTATTCTGTAGATAAACTTAGAGTGATAGGCACAACTTGCAAATTCGTGCAATTATAATTAAAATTTTATCAGGAACTTGCATGTAGTTTAGATTTTAATAAATTAATATTTGGACTAGCTACATCTAATGGTATAATTCTTTGCGATATTTCACATGATAATGGTCTGTTCTAGCTGTTGGCAAATGATGCAGGGCCTATAAAATGTATTAGCTTCCAAAATTTGACATATTTCTTTCCAAAGTCAAATTATTGAAATTCATATCGTTTTGTAAGCTATAGTATCTTCACAAAAAGATTTTCTTTTTCCCTTAAAGAAAATGAAGAAAAGAGTTCTAATTGTACAATAACCACTTATATTGAAAATATAATATGAAAACACTTTGAAAGCCAAATTTTCATACAGTTACAATTTCACAATCACATTCACATGAATTTTACAATATAAAAATGAAACAAACATCTTAGAATCAATTGCATTTTAACTTGTTTCTAAATAAATAGCCCTAAAAAAAGGTAAGGAGCAAGATAACTAAGCGGAAAGTGTTAAAAATTGAGCTTTGAAATTTTAGTTCTAGGGGGTGTCCTTTAATCATGTGGTGCGAAACAGGGGTAACCTCTATATAGGTTACAAAACAAATAATTAAAAAGCATTCAATACAGTCATGATGTATCACAGGCGCTCCATAGTTGGAATAATACAACAGGCCCTCAATTTAACTATTTCACAAAAATATTTTTTCCATGAAACTAATTACGAAAATCCCATTTCTTAGGTGAGACTTTATATTTTGGTCATATGTAATTTTACATGCATATTGGTAATTTGTAATACAATTCGTGTATTTAACTTACAATAACCAAAGCTTTGTTTATCATAGTGATGTGTAGAACACGGCTTTACTCGTCTGTATCCGTGAATAGAGTGGGTGAGAACCATAATTATTGGGCACAGGTGGGTACAATTAAGCTTCCCATTCCACATTGTGAGTTTCTTAAATATTACTTCTTGAAAAACATTTATTGTCGATGAAATGTTGAAAATAATAAATGAACATGAGCTGTGTTCGAAATTTCACTGAAAATTTTATATTCTTGGGTATCAGCAGAAAATTTCGGAAAAGGGTGGGTAAGGGTAACATTATTTTTTCGGAGCGGTTGCTGGATCAGAAATGAAAGGCATTCGGTACTGACCACCATGCCGCATCTGGTTACCCATAATTTCACTTCACATTGAGATGTGTCACTGATCATACCGCTCAGCAAATTTAGTATGGTAGTTTCTCAAATCTGAGACAGAGAAGCTCGTGAGAATTAACAATTATATTTACTAAAATATGATTGTACATATGCTGTAATTTACAAAAAAACGTTCATTTATGTACTATACGGTTGTACGAAAAAGTAAGTAGATCACCTATGAAAATCACAAACGAGGGTCAAGTTGTCATTTTTTGAATAAATGCAAGTGAATTAACGTAATCGTGCCATTGAACACTGATTGTCGATTCAGTGGTATAAATTCTGTAAACAAAAGCTCTCCGGATCTAAGCATCTAAGAAATAACCCATACTTAATTGTAGCTCTCCACTTAACTTTTACCCTTTATATATTGCAAATGACTCGTAGCAGTAGTGATTTAAAACTTATTGAAACTGTTAGTAAACATGCTCACGGTGCATTTAAAGGCACAAACCAATTAGATCCCATAATTCATAATTAAATTATATTTGAGGAGTAAAATCACGTTTAGATAACTACGGATTTCGGAATGTTTGCCTTGACGACTTTATTTTTATATCTGGATCACAAAGGACGTTAAGACCTGCTTATTTATTCCGCATAAAAATAGGATTCAAAATCATCACAGCGTGTCATAAAATACTAAAATCTATCATGGAATAATTATTTACATAGGATTACCAATATTCAAACAAAACACGTTATTAAATTCTTAACATTAAAAGCATTGGGTGATTTGTCTTGGTTTTTCGGTTTTTCTGCCTTTAAATGAACAATGAGATATTCAGGGTTAATCCGAAAAATTAGATGCGTACGCATTTAATACATGTTCTTTCAACTGTACAAATGCATTAAGCAATGAAAAAAACGGACCGAAACAGGGATGCCGGTCAAAAAGAGAATTGAACCTTTTAATACGGCGAAAACAGTGTAAAGCGCTCACAGCCGATACCCACATGAGTTTGGCTAACACAGGTCACCGCCTGGGTTGGAACTGGGACGGTTTTTTCTGCAAGGGTTCGCATCAACAACAAGAGCAAAATCAGGCCAGAACTCGGCCCGGATAGCTGTTAAACCAGGGTCTGGGAGACACAATTTATCGTTTTATACATTTTTTCTCGAGGGTTCTACATTTACATGTATTCAACTTGAATTATTATTATATTTCATTTGAGATCTCATTTCATCTACATATTTACTCTTGTAGTCGTCACATGAATTGATGCATTGAATTCAACCTATCATCTTATTCAATTAATGAACATACACTTAATTTCGACCCGGGTGTTAAATTTTTCGGGCCCGAGCCTGGCCCGGTTCCAGCATGGTCACCGGAACCGGACCGAACATGGTGGCCAATAGAAAACATCGTTTCCATCTCATATATATATATATATTAGAAGGAACGCCTCTATAGTGAATTGTGGTTGGTTACTATAGAGGATTCACTTCATTATTGATAATGAAAAAAATACTTCAGTTACTCTTGTATTTATTGCAAGTATATAACAAACGCTGTGATCAGGGTAACTACAATATAACAAAATATTGGTCCATATTGTTAATGTATATTTGCTACATTTTCTCCTTGAGTTACTTTCCATTATGAAAAGCTTTTGCTTAATCCATAAAATAATTGATTTATAATATCTAAAAAATAAGATTATTGCGTATTTAATTCTTATATAGAGGAATTCCAAATGAACTAGGAAATATCACACCATGAAGTTCGATTGTAGTAGCATTTTTAATAAAGAAAGTTCACTACAGAGGAAGAAGAAGAATGTTCATTATAGAGGGAGTCTATTGTAGAAGTTCATTATAGAGGATGTTCACTATAGAAGAGCTCTACTGTTTATATATATATATATATATATATATATATATAAAAGAGGCAGGGAGAGAAAGAGAAATATGGCAATGAAAATTAAGTGCTAAATATAATACAGCCAAAGACAATTTTGGTGAAAAACGTATATTTCAAACTTTTAATGAAATCAACCGAGACTGCAATCAAGCATTTAACCACTCAACTCATTATAAATCTATGGTAATTCGGTCACGTTTAGTGGTTAGCAGTTGTTTATCTATCACAAACACGGCTTGATGCAGAGGAGTGAATTCGTCTTTGAAGAAGTAATTAAATCGAAATAACTCGGTTACTTAAGTAGCTCGAGTAAACGCCCTTGATGCGCCTAGCCGCATTGTACGCGTTTGCCGGATCATTCCCTTTATGAAATATCTCTAATGTGGTTTGTTTTCTACTTTGGATGTAACTAATCAGATTTCGTGAAAATATATTTTATTAAAGTCGAGCACCTGTAAACCCAGATTAATAATATTTATACGCTGAGATGATTTATCCGAGAACAGTTGGTCCTGCTGAGCTCTCCGCCCTACGCTCACTCGGTAGTGAGCGTAGCAGATCACATCTGCTAAGCTTCTAGCTCCCTTCAACAATCTATCAAAGGAAAAGCTTTTAACATTGTCCAAACTTTTGTCCAGATATTTGTTTAATCAAAAATCCGCAGTGTAGCACATTAAAATCCTGACAAAGGTTTGGACAAAAATCCGCAGTGTAGCACACAAAAATCCTGTACTCTACACCGTTCTCGCACACAAAGAAAAGAGGGTTCCACCGATCAAAAGAATACACGCCGTCAGACAACATTAAAAAAATACTCGTCACCGTTTGCTGAAATGATGTAATGCAACACAAATCAGAATACACTATTTTATTTAAAAATTTAATTAACGCATATTTTTAGGTCCGCTGTAATTTTTGTAGGAGAAGTCGCACCGTTTTCAGATGATAGCATGTTGAATAAAAAGATTCAAGAACTTAATTTTCTTATCCACCAAAACGCGAAAATTCTAGGGTACACCGTTTCTAACAAATTTCAATCTTTTTATTTAGGACATAACATCAGCCGTAAATTATTTGCACAGGATGGTATCCATTTCTCAAGAAGAGGTTACTCAATATTAGCGCGCAAAGATTAAAGAATTCTTTGATGAAACACCGCCTCGTACTCAACGCTATAACAGCACTGCACCGCCATGCCGCCACCTTCTCTTCGCCTATGTTCTAACACCCGCAGCCAAAAGCGTACGCAGGATTTTCTGACTGGGGGGGGACATCATCGTCATTACCAAATGTGGGGCGAAGCCCCACGAAAAATTTTGAAAATATTGAGAAAATAGACCCTAAAAAATGCTTTTCACGATCCTAGATTTTATTTTTTTTAAAATTTTTTACGGAAATATTTTTGATTTATCCAGTCAAAATCATANTGCTAAACTTCTAGCTCCCTTCAACAATCTATCAAAGGAAGAGCTTCTAACATTGCACAGCTTACTCCATACTATTCTCGCAAAATCTGGGCTTCAACAGGCTGCGATGATTACTCTGCGAGCAGTTGGTCTTGCTGAGCTCTCCGTCCTACGCTCAGTTAGTAGTGAGAATTTCATAACAAGTTAGCGTAGCAGAATCAATTCTGCTAAACTTCTAGCTCCCTTCAACAATCTATCAAAGGAAGAGCTTCTAACATTGCACAGCTTACTCCATACTATTCTTGCAAAATCTGGGCTTCAACAGGCTGTGATGATTACTCTGCGAGCAGTTGGTCCTGCTGAGTTCTCCGTCCTACACTGACTCACTAGTTAAAATCTCATAACGATTGAGGATAGCAAAATCACATCTGCTAAACTTCTAGCTCCCTTCAACAATCTATCAAAGGAAGAGCTTCTAACATTGCACAGCTTACTCCATACTATTCTTGCAAAATCCGGGATTCAACAGGATGAGATGATTACTCCACGAGCAGTTGGTCCTGCTGAGTTCTCCGTCCTACACTGACTCACTAGTTAAAATCTCATAACGATTGAGGATAGCAAAATCACATCTGCTAAACTTCTAGCTCCCTTCAACAATCTATCAAAGGAAGAGCTTCTAACATTGCACAGCTTACTCCATACTATTCTTGCAAAATCCGGGATTCAACAGGATGAGATGATTACTCCACGAGCAGTTGGTCCTGCTGAGTTCTCCGTCCTACACTGACTCAGTAGTTAAAATTTCATAACGATTGAGGATAGCAAAATCACATCTGCTAAACTTCTAGCTCCCTTCAACAATCTATCAAAGGAAGAGCTTCTAACATTGCACAGCTTACTCCATACTATTCTTGCAAAATCCGGGATTCAACAGGATGAGATGATTACTCCACGAGCAGTTGGTCCTGCTGAGTTCTCCGTCCTACACTGACTCAGTAGTTAAAATCTCATAACGATTGAGGATAGCAAAATCACATCTGCTAAACTTCTAGCTCCCTTCAACAATCTATCAAAGGAAGAGCTTCTAACATTGCACAGCTTACTCCATACTATTCTTGCAAAATCCGGGATTCAACAGGATGAGATGATTACTCCACGAGCAGTTGGTCCTGCTGAGTTCTCCGTCCTACACTGACTCAGTAGTTAAAATCTCATAACGATTGAGGATAGCAAAATCACATCTGCTAAACTTCTAGCTCCCTTCAACAATCTATCAAAGGAAGAGCTTCTAACATTGCACAGCTTACTCCATACTATTCTTGCAAAATCCGGGATTCAACAGGATGAGATGATTACTCCACGAGCAGTTGGTCCTGCTGAGTTCTCCGTCCTACACTGACTCAGTAGTTAAAATCTCATAACGATTGAGGATAGCAAAATCACATCTGCTAAACTTCTAGCTCCCTTCAACAATCTATCAAAGGAAGAGCTTCTAACATTGCACAGCTTACTCCATACTATTCTTGCAAAATCCGGGATTCAACAGGATGAGATGATTACTCCACGAGCAGTTGGTCCTGCTGAGTTCTCCGTCCTACACTGACTCAGTAGTTAAAATCTCATAACGATTGAGGATAGCAAAATCACATCTGCTAAACTTCTAGCTCCCTTCAACAATCTATCAAAGGAAGAGCTTCTAACATTGCACAGCTTACTCCATACTATTCTTGCAAAATCCGGGATTCAACAGGATGAGATGATTACTCCACGAGCAGTTGGTCCTGCTGAGTTCTCCGTCCTACACTGACTCAGTAGTTAAAATCTCATAACGATTGAGGATAGCAAAATCACATCTGCTAAACTTCTAGCTCCCTTCAACAATCTATCAAAGGAAGAGCTTCTAACATTGCACAGCTTACTCCATACTATTCTTGCAAAATCCGGGATTCAACAGGATGAGATGATTACTCCACGAGCAGTTGGTCCTGCTGAGTTCTCCGTCCTACACTGACTCAGTAGTTAAAATCTCATAACGATTGAGGATAGCAAAATCACATCTGCTAAACTTCTAGCTCCCTTCAACAATCTATCAAAGGAAGAGCTTCTAACATTGCACAGCTTACTCCATACTATTCTTGCAAAATCCGGGATTCAACAGGATGAGATGATTACTCCACGAGCAGTTGGTCCTGCTGAGTTCTCCGTCCTACACTGACTCAGTAGTTAAAATTTCATAACGATTGAGGATAGCAAAATCACATCTGCTAAACTTCTAGCTCCCTTCAACAATCTATCAAAGGAAGAGCTTCTAACATTGCATAGCTTACTCCATACTATTCTCGCAAAATCTGGGCTTCAACAGGCTGAGATGATTACTCTGCGAGCAGTTGGTCTTGCTGAGCTCTCCGTCCTACACTCAGTTAGTAGTGAGAATTTCATAACAAGTTAGCATAGCAGAATCACATCTGCTAAACTTCTAGCTCCCTTCAACAATCTATCAAAGGAAGAGCTTCTAACATTGCATAGCTTACTCCATACTATTCTTGCAAAATCCGGGATTCAACAGGATGAGATTATTACTAGTTGGTCCTGCTGAGTTCTCCGTCCTACACTGACTCGGCAGTTAAAATTTCATAACGATTGAGGATAGCAAAATCACAGCTGCTAAACTTCTACCTCCCTTCAACAATCTATCAAAGGAAGAGCTTCTAACATTCCACAGCTTACTCAATACTATTCTTGCAAGCTTAGCAAGTACATGTTCCATATTTGCAAAGTTTTATCAGATATTTGTCAGATATAACTCATTGCAAAGTTTTATAAAATTATGCAAGCTTACCAAGCCTTAGTTTATAAGGGATCTGAATCTGAAAAGATCAGGGCTCTACCATCTTCTGAACTTATTCTAATTTGAAAATTTACTTGAAGCAAGATCAATTTTTCAGCCTCCTCTAGCACCTGCGAAATCAAACGATTTTTTGAACAACTTATAATTAGTTTACAATATATATATATATCTATATATATATATATATATATATATATAT
>CABFPE010000671.1:362070-384176 GCA_900660155.1 Hofstenia miamia | reverse complement strand
ATTTTATACAATAGACTGCAAACAAATCTAATCTCATGGGATTTTTTGAAAATTTCTCACCCTCTCAAAAAATTGGTTACATTTTAAACAATAGACTACAAACAAATGTGTTTGCCAACAAATATTATAACAAAAGAGAATATATTCCAATGACATCAGAGATACACAGACGGCCAAAGTACACAATTACATCATGTCCATCACAGACATGCCCGCCAATGTCAAAAGGTCGAATATCAACGAAGTGGACTCGGATATTACTACATATTACAATAATTAAGAAATGAATCAAAAGGGCATTGCTAATATGTACAATATGATTAATTTAAGTAACATATTCACTATTAAGTATTTGAGCGCTTGAAATAAATTCCCCGCTTGAATTCTGGAAACAGTATTCTTTGCATGATTGCTTCAATATCCAGAATAACTAGCTCTATTCTGAAATAAACTTAAATCTGATTGTGAATGATGTTTCTTTTTTGGTCTACGATTTGCTGAAGGTGCATGCATCAAAGATTATTTAAATTACAAGGACTCATTTTCTTAGCATTAATAGAACATTTACTCATTTTTATACCGTTATAGAATTAGAGGTGCATTCTATCTTTGAAGCATTACTCCCAAATGCTGAAATATTTGTTGAGTAATACTTTTTGAAGATAACAAGGATCAACCTCCTAATGCTTCAACAGCCATAGGAACAAATGTGATACTTGCTTCTTGACAAGTTTGGCCGTGTTTAACAAATTTTCTGTTTTCAGCTACTTCTAATGCATAACCAGCAGTAGTTCCAGTATGTATTACTGTTGATGATTACAGAGAACTAATAACAGTTATGTCTAGAGCAGCTGGACGACTATTGGTAAAAATACATTACCGGGTCGAATCCTATTAGAAGATGCAATGTTACCGTATTCTAAAACCGGTGACAATGCAGCTTTCACAGCACAATTATATATTATATCACCAACACGATTATGCCGAGCGATTCTCTCTACATCTCCAGCACATCCTAACGCACGATCTCCATATATATCCAGCATACCATTACACTTTGGACATTGCATTTCTTTACTTGTCATTGAAATACCAAGTCGATTTGCTAATGCAACCTGGAATTCCGCAGGTGTAAATTTTAAGCCAAGTGCACTTATAGGAATGGCTGAAAGCCAATCACCACTATGTGGTAAAGCGCAACTAAGCAACCTGGCTTTGTCCCGATTCGTTTTTGCCTCCGACTGTATTCTGTACCATAATTGCTTATCATACTTTTCTGTGATTTGCTTTTGTGATTTAAATGATAAATCATATGGAATATCACTTGATAACTCTTCACATTTGGCAATTAAGCATGCTTGATTCCTACAATCTATATGACACACAAGATAGGCAATTGAGGCATATGAAGAGGCATTTCGAATACCAAGACCACCAAGATGAATAGCCGATTCAGCCTGAAGTCTTTGAGATTGAGAAATTACAGATTTGCAAATGTTCTCAAGGCAACCATGTACCGAATTTTCAAACTTTGATAGAACTTTATCAATACTATTAGGATTGCATGTTCTTAGGGAGTAAATAATCTTTGGCAAACCAGTAGAACATCGAAGTAAATAGAGTTCCAGCTGTGGATAATTTAATTCACAAACCAAACTATGTAGATTGATTGCTTTGTTTACACGGCTGAGAAAAAATTCTTCATGGAAAGAAGAGTTTAAAGATAGCGGTGCGCCAAGAATCACCAAGCCCTCAGCTTTAAGGTTTACTGAATCAAGAATACATGATATGTCAATACATTTATTTGGCGACCATATCTCACATTTATCAATGCTCACTGCTAGGCCAATTTGAGCAAATTTAGTGCATATGAAATTAAATGCTGATGCAAGTACGTCCGCATGGCCAACAATAGAACCATGATCTAGGTAAATTACTACTGTTGAAAGATCTGGAAAATTTTCAGCAATCTAATTATAGGATGAATTGTCAACGCAAAAAGTAAAGGAGGTAATGGATCTCCCTGTTGTGTACCAGAATCTGATTTGATGACATTTTTATTAAAGGAGACCTAAGATGAATAGCCATAGCAATAGTTGACCCATGGTAGAAGTTCTGGAAAGTGATCCCTAACTTGAGAAATCATGGCACACCGTGAAACTGAATTAAAAGCGTTCTTTAAATCGATTTGAAAAATGCAATGTTTGTGTCGTTTTTCGACTACGTACGAAATGATTAAAGCAATTAATAAGCTAAAACCCAATAAACCTAGTAGTCCATCTAAAATTCCTTCCTGGATATTAAAAGCAACTGCCTCTACAATTGCGAACCTCTAAATTTAATCTTCAATAAATCTTTACAACAAAACTTTCCAAATTGGTTGAAGCAAGCATATATTACTTCAGTTTCCAAAAAGAAAGATGTAACTTTAGCTACTAATTATAGGCCGATTTCAATTACTTCGCCAATAAGCAAAATTTTCGAAGGACTCCTACATAATCAAATTAGTGACCACCTGTCAAAACACCAATTAATGTCAAAAACACAATTTGGTTTCGCAAGAATTTCCAAATGATAATGCTTTTTTGTATGCTACCGAAAATTCTCGATCATCTCTTGACCAATTTGTTGCAGTGGCCTGTCTCGATCTTTTAAAAGCTTTTATTATTAATCACGATATCTTATATATGAAATTTGAAAAGCTAGAACTTACTGAAAGTACCGTTAAATTAATATCAAGTTATCTAACTACCAGAATTCAGTGCGTCAAATTAAATAATCCTTTCTCTAGCTGGCTATCTATAAAAATGGAGTACCGCAAAGTACAATTCTTGGACTGCTACTTTTTAACATAGATGTAAACGACGTGCAGCAATATACGAATTGGGAATTGATTCAATACGCCGATGATACTTGCATTTTTAGTGGAAATACATCCTAAAATCAAGCAATAAATGATATAGAACAAAATTGTGAAAAATTGAGTAAATATTTTAACATGCACAAATTGAAAAACAACTGAAAAAACTGAATTTTACATCCTGAATCCTCAAATTTTTCACTTACTTTTAATAACGTCTCAATTTCCCCTAAAGAATCCCTTAAATATCTAGGCATAACTATTTACTCAAAATTAAAAGTAAATCAAAAGTAAAAGAAATCTTAAGGCACATGGCAATGAGTATCAAAACAATATCACAGGTAGCTGAACACTTACCCTCTGCCAATATGATTCAATTATTTCATGGTTTAGTCATGAGTCATCTTAATTATGCAAATACACTTTTTTCACATTTAAATGAATCATTAGTAAAAAACTTATAATACAATTAAAATGGGCATTGAATGTTTGTCATAAGAAATCCTCCAAAACAAGAAATTACATTTTTTCATCCAAGCTGTTTCCAAATCAACTTTATATTTTTAATATTTTAATAGTTTTTTAAAATAACAAATCAATTACCTCCTTATAATTCGATATCATTTCCAAACTTTTGTCACAAGCGTAATATAAGAACTACCATTATACTAGCATTAAATTTCGTAACAAAATCAAGCAACAGTCTTTTATAAATGTTGCAATTCGCAATTGGAATCGATTACCAAATGAAATTAAAATGATTAAGAGTGCAATTAAGTTTAAATGAAAATTGAATGCATTTATGTTGAAGGTAGGTAAATCGCAAAATATGAAAGTAGAGTGTATATATTTAGTATAAGCATTAAAATTCAACCTAAATTTTATAAAGTACAGACTTGCACCGATTTTTATAATTATCTTTCCACTTTGTCTGAGGCTAAGTGCAAACATCAGGGAAACAGTAGGCGGCAAATCAATAATGTTCCCCTACAATTTGTGTAAAGTCTATAGTAGAAAACATCAATGTTTAATCTTTGTTATTGTTGCTGTAGATACAACCAAATGAATCGTTTTACGAGCAATATAATTCTTTGTGCTTTAAAATTAAATATACACATAAATTTAATCAATTAACAGTACATAATTAAACACGAATTAGAAATGTTCATATACTATAACTAAGTCAAAAATATTTTCAAAAATAAAATAATGCAATTTAAAATTCAAGAATTGGAATCATTGAGTTCACAGTCTTTGCATAGTTTTCCAGTGCTTTGCTTGAGCATCTCCGCAACGGACTGTCGAGTGGATTTACGCTCATTGTCGTCTGAGAACGTTACAGCTGGTGTCTCGAAATGTACAATATGAAAAACCTAAATACAACATTGGAAGTTCAAACATTTAAAACAAAGAATCTACAATTTTCAATGAAAATTAGTAAAAATTCTTTGAGACAGATTTTCCACACTTGTCAAAAAATTCATTAAATGCATTGACATACGCATTCTATGAATGGATATGTACTATTGCAAGTGCATAAAATTGTCCTTATGCTGCTTTGAAGTATATGATTGGTCACGCATGATCTGTCACATTTTGGTAGAATCGCCGCGATAAGTAACGATGTGACGTGATTTTGTAGCTGCTCTTGTTACCAATCACATAGTCTAAACGTAGCCTTAGCTCCAAGTCGGATCTAAGTTAGAAGAATACCAATCTCGAGATTTTTTTCAAAAAAATCTATCCATTAATACAATACCTCCTTAGTGGAGGTAAAAAGACATCACTAAACTAACCCATATAGAGAATTATAAAGAAGTTTTGTACTCAATCAGAATAAAAAGCGTTTGCACAACTTAGTGATTATTATTTTTAATATTTTAAGAAAACATTTAAAGCAGTTGGGATGTTGCCGCAAATATTTAAAAAAATTATATTTCCTTTAATTTTTTGAAATACAGTTTGATATATTATGCGAATAATTTTGTTTAAATATAGCACCAATATTTCGAAAAGATGTGCAAAGCGCCCAAAGTATACTTAGAATAAACATCGCTGATTTAATCAATGGTGATTAAATATCATTTGTATTGATTTTTCTCATCATAGCGGACATATTTGTTTAATAAATATAAATTGTAGAATTTAACGAATATATCAATGAAAACATAATTTTCGAAATCTTCAAACTTTCATACAAAATGAGTGAATGAATAAATAGACACAACATTAAAATTTCTTGTCAAAAAGCTTGAACTATAATATAGATTAATCTTTATGATGTTGAACAAATAGTTCGAAAATTTGTGCATCAGGACTAATATTTGAACTGTAAATGCAGATTCAAGGTTAATAAGATTTTAATTTCAGTCCCATGACCCTATTTAAAGGGTCCCTAAAATATTATAAAATTAGTATGAATAGTTAGTACAAAGCATACATCAGATTCTTAAAAAGGTTTTGAAAACACTTTGACAAACATATATCAAAACCAGTACTGCAATGTACTGTCTGCTGCTATAAGACAAACTTCAAAACTAAGAAATTGTTGAAAGTAATTCTTGGCATGAACGCTTTATCAAGTTCTATTGGATTTCTCTTTTTATATCAAAATCCCAAAAATACGTAATATGATATAATATGTATATTTTAAAATTGTGTCGACAGGTTCTTCTCGGTTTAGTAAACGAATTGCATCTTCTTACAATATCAAATTTAAATAGCAACCCTGCATAATTGAAGGATTACCAAAACCAAAATCAGGCACAATTTAATCCCCATAAGTCATTGAAAAGTTTCAATAACTACCAAGTGTCGAAATCCTGGAACAGTGTTAGCCTTATTTTCGCCCTGCAGTAAACTTCCTTAAATTTTAGCTTTTTGAAATCCTCATAAATCTATGCTTTCCTAACTTAGTTTTAAAGGATGAGAAGTATTAACAAAATTTGAAGAAATCTCACCCCTTAATTCTATTGCTTTTGATTATGCAATATGGGGTTTTTGTATGAAACTAGTTTTTGTTCGCTATTTCGACATTTTATTTCTAATGTAAAGTAAAAGCATAATAAAATTTAGCCTATTAAAAAAATCCAAAACTCTTCCCAACGGATCACGAAAATGATGATGTCATCAGCTATCTAAAGCAGTGTATTGTCGTGTATACATGCATACACGAAAAAATACACGGAACGACTGAATTTGGTACATACATGTACATACACGAACAAATTTGAGATACATACACGATACACCCTGGCAAAATTTGCGTCAGATTTTGAATACATTATATAACACGGAGAGGCCCTCAACCCCAAGTTCAACACGTGCCAGATTAATTAAAATATAATAGGCATGTGGCGTGGTGTAGGGTGGGATGTTTTGTAGGAATTTTAGAAATCAACATTCAAGTAGAAATCAAAAACACAAATCAAACAATTGGATAGCGTAGCGCGCACACACGGCATAAATAAAAAATATATCTTATAATACATGAAAATACATTTGCATTCTGGTTTACTAAAAACATACACGATAATATGGACTACATACTCGTACATACACGGTAGTTTATTTTCCCTACACGACAATACTCTGATCTAAAGGCCGCACTTAGTAACGTATAATGTTTCATTGAAAAATATTTAGTAAAAAATTTTTATTAGAGTTAAACAAAATTGCAAAACAAATAATTATTTAGTAATTGGAACCAATTTCTGAAACAAGACGCATTTTCAATTGATGAATGAAGCTATTAACTCCAATGCTTTAATACGTATAAGATGCATTAATAAAAACTGTTTCAGAAGACAAATATGTGTCTGTGTGGTGTAATCATTAAATTTTAAGATGAAAAATTCTGGAAACTACTTTCTATCTCACTTGCAAATCATAAAAAAGTTATGCGAATACGGTTACTGTATTGGTCCCGTACAACTCTTGATCTAATCATCTTATCAAATGAACCAGAACCCATCGTTTACCGATATGGACGTCATGCAAAAAATTACAATTGATTACCGAATGTTTTACATTGATAAATATTAATCTAAAGATGAAACAAAAAACAAATGAAGAAATTAGGAAATTACGTCAATAGATTTCAATTTCATGAATTAATACGCAAGACACAATTCGGTTTACGAGAAATTCATTAAAGAAGGGAAACCTCCGAAGCAAGTATTAAAATAATATCACATCACGTAATTCAATTAGCAGAGCATTGTTAATATTACAATACAATTAATATATAACACACTGTCTATTTATTAGACCATGGTAAGTTCATATCCATAGATGAAGCACAATTACTGGTAAAATATGAACAGACAGTTATATTAATTCAAAGATTTTAAATATTATTATAAAGCAAAATTTAACAAACAATGATATATTTACAGCAATCAAAATATAATCTAGTCGAATAAATCCAGTAATCGTCCATCCATGTAAAGCTAATCAGCTAAGTCAAATGTGTTGGATTTAGGTGCTTTTCTACCTGAAGGCCTCTGTGCAATCAAGAATATTGAGAAGATAAACGCAACAATTACAATAGCAAAAACAGAAATAAATGTAAACGCTGAAAATCCGAGCATCAGTAGCGATTCCCGCAAATAAATGAAACTTGAACTATGTATTTAAACGTAGCATAGTGAAGCGTTTATCAAGAATTTATTTGGTGAAAATCATTAAAAATCCTTTGCCAATAATTTTGAAATTTTGGAAAAACTGAATTTGCAAATAGCTATTCTGTGTATATATTGTATATATTATAGCAGAACAATGCACCAATCCTCCATTTATTATATAAGCGCAAAAATAGACAGAATGAATGCATAAATATTTAATTATTGTTTGCTATTAAAAGCGTAGAACGGCAATAATACAAATACCGTATTTTCTCATTTTAACCCCGCCGGTTTTGAGAGGCCGCAACGTTTTAAAACACGTACTTAGGAGCTGTTTCTTTTACTTATAAGCCAGACCTCAAACCTTGCATAAAAAGAATCAAGCTTCGCTAAATATTGAATTTTACAGTAAACTGGTATATGATCTAACATACAAATTAAATATCTAGACTTTTTGACAATTCTCAGTAACATCAACTTCAATTTCATCTAAGATTTCGTCTGTTCCTCTATAACTATACTCTTATTAATGAGATAGTATTCGGTCACTTTTGTTCATCATACGTAATAACTAGAGACCGGATTTCGCCGGAAACCTTGAGAACGGCCGAAAAAAGAATATTTTTATTAAAATTAGCCGGAAAATGATATTTTTGAAATGTAAAATTCTGTTTAATTTTTACGATTATGCATTGAAATAATGTTCCAAGTGCCTACATATTTTACAATATTGTTACCTTGCATTGTTTACTATGTAAACAAACACTCCTAGAATAGTAGTCAGTCAAGAGTTCGCTTTCAATTTTGTTATGCCTAAACTTACAACGGAACGGTAGACAGCTATCTTGCTGACTTTGAATTTCTTAGGAAAGATGGCGAAAATTTTAAATGCAAATTTTGTTGTTGTTGCGTAGCGAAAAAGAAGAATACTATTCTGGATCACATGGAAGCTTCAAAACACAAAAGACTTGCTGCCGATTATCTACAAAAACCTCTCAAAGGACAGGCGGTCCAACAACAATTATCCAGAGTTGAAAAAGGACAGGCATTTCGAAAGCCTCTTGGAAAAACATTCCACTTACAAAATTTGAATGAACACTTTCAGAGAATTTATAAAGGATTATACCGGATATAACTGTCCTGATGAATAGACAATCCGCAAACATTATGTTATCGAATTATACGACAAGAATCTGAAAGAAATGAAGGAGAAAATTGGAGGAGAATTGGGCGAGACTACCGATTGTTGCCAATGCATGGTACTGAAGGCAATGGTTGGAGTGCTGGATAAAACAGGCAGTAGTGTATCAAAAACAATGCTACTGGACACAATATTTCTCAAAGAAGCCTGCAATCACACGACAGTACTTAGAGGTCTGATGCAAGCGTTGACAAAATAGTATGGACATGATGTGAAGTATGACAAAATTCGTTTAATTGTGATCGACGCTGCATCGAACATAAAGAAAGCACAATATCTAACTTTCAAATTTCGCTATCCGCAACCACTATCCATGTTACATGCTTCGCGCATGCTCTGCACTGGGTTGCAGAGACAGTTCGGGAAATTACACTTTGGTTAACAAATAAATCCTATTGCAGCATGAGGTGTGCGGGTTATACACACTGTATACCTGTAGATCGAAACCTTGTAGCTTATACATAGTGACGGCTATTACACTCAGATTTACGGTATGAAATTTTCACGTTTTTGCATGAAACTACTGTTTTTGTTTGCCATTTCGTCATTTTATATTTGTTGTAAAGAAAAGTGCTTCCCAAAAATATATTAATCAGGTTTTCTCAACTCAGAAGTCTGAATTAACTCCCGTGAGTTCAACAGGCAAAAATAACAGTGACAAATAGGGTTGACGTGAAACTGGCTAGAATATAACAGGGGCATACCCAGCGGGATGTCAGGGGGTGTCCTAACACCCCCGCAACTTCTCTATTACAGCGCAAAAAGATTTCCTGGTAAATGAAAAATATTAAAGAGCCAAACTTTTTCACTGTCCAGAAATATTTACACTAATATCCGTATTCGAAAAGCCATACCTTTTATTAATCTCAGGTACCTAGGAGTAGGTTGAGCGAGATGCAGGGCTAGCCCGAGTTGGGCTCTCTGCTCCTTTGGCTTAAGGCATGATTAAAAGTTACTATCAAAATACTTACGTTAAGTACGAACCATACTGTTAGGTTGCTGTAGCAATACTTACGCTGAAGTGCATTAGGTCCATGTGATATTGTTGTTCTTTTATACTTATTATAGTTCTAATTTAGTACTAATTTACTTTGCAAATTTAATTCTTTTAGTGTGTCTAATGGAGAATTCGTCCTCTGATTTTGATCATTCAAAATACTATCGATATTTCGATTTTATTGATGTCTTAGAACCGTCAGACTCGGGCGATGTATCCGCTGATGAGCTACGTGAAGAAGACTCGGAGATTACTCCTACAGATCAGACTAGTGACGCGAATTTTTTTGCAATTTGGTCGAGATTTGGGATTATATATATATCCAATGCCATAGATTCAATCCTGCTGACTGTTGTGGAGAAGTTCTATCTTCTATTCAATCCATTTGAAGTCCCTCAAAGTTTGCCAATGAAATCGATTGTGCGAAATAATAAAGCAAAGGTACTATCTTTTCAACAATAATGGATCGGAAAACATCCCTGGCTCATTTGTAGCACATCTCTAAGCGACGGGCTTTGTAAGCATTGTGCTCTCCTTGTCAAGCCCAAAGAACAGTCAAGATTAAAGAAGTTCATCGAAACGCCATTCTAAAATTTGAAAAAGCAACGGGGAGAAATGGTGAAATTTCCTTACACGAACGAAATCAATATCACATTTCAGTGACTGCAGATGCCAAAAACTTACTGAATGTTGTTTAGAATCCCAAAGCAAAAGTTAATGCGACAGTTGCTAGCTTAAACGAAAAGAATACTGTCATATACTACAAATAATTATCGACAGCGTGTTAAATTGCGGCAGACAAGGAATCGCATTGAGAGCACAACATTGGCGAATCCATCAATACTGGCAATTTTCTTTCGTTACTCAACCTTCAAAGTGAATACGACAGCATACTAAAAGATCATTTGGAGAGCGGCAAGGCTAACGCACATACTGAAAGAAATTCTTGCTATTGCAGGCACAATATTTCGTGACTACATAAGAAATCAATTTGAGAAATGTTGCTATTTTTCCATGATAGCAGACGAAATGACGAGAGAACACTCGAATAAAGAAGTTCTTTGCGTGTGCGTTTGGTTTTTGGATTTTAGGAACTTCTGTACAACTCCGGTTGCACGTGAAATGATGATAGATCTTTGAGATATGGAACGAATTACTGGTCAGTCTATAGATGAATCTGTAATAGATAGCCTCAACTCAAACAGTTTGCCACATGCTGATCTAAGGGGACAGTCTTATGATACGACCACATCGATGAGCATGAGCAGTCCTACCATTGGTACGCAGGCATTTGTTAAATCGGTGTAACCAATGCCAGATTATTTTGGATGTTCTAGTCACGTGCTTAATCTCGTGTTTGCTCAAGCTTGCAGAATTCCAGAAGTAGCAAATATGATTAGTAGTTGCAAGGAGGCGTACCTTTTCTTTGACTGTTCACAACAACGTTTTCTTGAGAGGATCATTGAGAAGTTGTTCGATCCTAGTTCAACAGTGAAGCTCAAGAATTCATGTGCAACAAGGTGGGTTTATCGTCACGAAGCCTTTGAAAATATCCTGACTCTTTACCACGTTTTAGTGCTATGTTGGGAAGCAATTCTAGATCCAGGCAACTATGCCGATGTTTATCATGGCGAGAATTGGAAATGCGACAGTGAAACTAGAGCGAAAGCCAACGGATTGCACGCAATGTTAATGAGGTTTTCGCAAGCTATTTGTTTGATATCCTACAAAGTGCTACTAGAGCCATTGAAGCAATTGGTGAAGAAACTCCAAGGGCGACAACTGGATGTCTTTTCCGGATACAAGCTGGTGGATATCTAAAGAACACACTACATGAAATTCGATTCCCAGTAGAGGTCTTTCTTCAGGACATATTTGCTGAAGCATCTGATCTGGTTAATAGGTTAAACATTGAAATTTCAACCCCACGTATCTGTTCTAGACAATCTTTGAGGAACACAAACCCCTTTTTCAAACCCTTTCGATTACTACAGAAATACGATTGCCATTCAACTGCTTGATAACATAATTCATCAAATAAGTGATCGTTTCCAAGATTCATCATCATTTCCTCGATTTTTTCTCAGTGATGCCAGATGTCGTCGCTACCTTCAGCAATGACGAGCTTGCTGAGTGTTCGTTTCTATTTTGGAATAAATACAGATGCGATATTCCTGCTGAAAATTCTTTAACAACAGAGCTTCCTAGATGGAAGAATTACGAGGAAAAGCAGCGCCACGACGTAAAAGCAGACGCGTCTGTCTGCTTAGTGATAAGTGAAACAGACAAAAATGGTTATCCCAATATATTTGAACTTCTGTGCATTCTCGCCATACTGCCACTAGGAAGCGTGGAAGCGGAACGGGTTTTCTTCACCATTCGGCGGCTGCTAAATTGTTGTGCTCAACCATGACAACAAAACACCTCGCAGATTTTGTCTTTTTGAACATGTAGCCCGACATAGAATGCCAAACAGACGAAATTTGTAAAACTTTTGTAAACAAATACCCACGGAGACTATTTGATAAGTCTCTTTTTTTAGTTCGCTCTGTTTCTGTTACTCATTATCCTTGTGTTTTTATTCGTGATGCTAGTTTTTATTGTATTCATTTTTGTTTTATCATTTTTAGTCTGATTTGAGTTTATTCATCACATGGAGTTTAAATGTTGACTTTCAAATATACCTGCAAAAGGCCTAGCTCGCGGTTCATATTTAACTATCTTCAGACGAGCTTTCCAAATATGCTTGGTGAAGAACTCAGACGCCCTTCTGTGGAAAATCCTGCGTACGCCTTTGAATAATAAATTTAAAAGAATATATCTCACCTACGCTATTTACTACTGAGTTCGAAGAACTTAATACATGTTGCTCAATACCAGGTTGTTCCGTGTATAAGAATACTAAAGCAATTCTATCAAAACGCTTTATAAATTGAAGATACTCTGACATAGTTATCTTTCTAATGCCGCACCAACTTTTCATCATGAACTCAGAACAATGCGATGGAACTTATCCAAAGCCGAGGTTTACAGATGGTCGAATGCATACGCTCTTATTAAATCTGATGATAAAATTTAGAAATAGGATGGTAAAGTGCGTCGAAATTATTCAATCATACTAAGTCACCCAATCTTTTTTAAATCCATAGTTACAATAATCACTTTGGTCGTTATTTCATTCATAGTTACATTTTTTACACGTGGTCTGTTTGCAAATACTTGCTGGTCTACTTAAAATAACTTACTATCACTTAACTTTAAGAGTGGAATGCATTGCAAAAAATACAAAATCTTGTTAAATGCTTGATTAAATATTAACATTTACTAAAACAGAAAGTTCAATTTTATAGTCTACCATTTTACGAAATGCGGTAAATAGGACAATTAGCAAAGTGCGCATACCTCGTTAGCTGTATTACGTGTTCCCACCAATTTTACAAACGTGGCTATAACTGGTGGGAATACTAATGTCTGCCAGCCACGACAATCTTCACGTGTACGATCACACACTAAGCTCCATTCTTTCTGATCGTTGGATACTTCCACATAGTAGCTGTAGCAACGATCATCACAATCCCAAAGAAGTAATCTAAGAAAAATAGCAAGTTCAAATATAGAACTCATATATTAATGGCATCTAAATAGGTGTGAACCTAAATATTTTTAACATACTAAATACTTTTCACACTTAACTTGATTAGCATATGAAGCTCTAAACATCTACATGTATTTATAATAGGAAAAATAGTATCTTTCTCTGAATTGTAAACACTTATTGTATTTTTGTTATCAGGGTTATGGCATATATATATATATATATATATATATATATATATATATATATATATATATATATATGGTACAACGTATCTAAGTTGACATCCCTCAACTTTTATTCAGGCTTCGGAGTTCATTCCAAAGAAACTAATAGACTCAGGGTTGAAGATGCTTCAAAATTGTGTTTTGCTTGAAAGTTTTAAATAATGATCGTTCGCAAAAATTTTTTCTTAATTAGAATTTTTGATATTTATTGGATATACATTCTATATACAGGGTGTCAACTAAAAAAGTAGCTGATTTAAAAATATTGTAGTTTCTAAACCATTAATGTTAGGAGGCTGAAATAGGTTTCATTGAAAAGAGCAAGATCTAAATTTTTATTTGGTATCATACATACGTATAGTGAATATATAGGTACTACATTACGTCTGTAGAAATTCAATTTCATTTGCGATAAATATCAGCATTAAGAATGGGACAATTAACAACGGAACAAAGAAAGTTTATCGTGGAAAAAAATGGATCCGTGATCACTACGATTCGTCGCAAAATATGGTCAACGATTATGCAAAAAACCGTTTAAACCAAATTCGCTAAATGGAATGGCCATGTAACAGTGCATAATTTAAATAAAGGAAATTCAGGCAATCCAAAAACAGCAAAGACAAAACGAAGTGAGAAAATTGTCTGCTCAAACTGGAATGAAGAAATCTACTGTTCATTCAATCCTCCAAAAAGACCTTCATTTAAAACCGTATAAATTGCAATGTCATCAAGAACTCTTATCGCAGGATAAAGATCGGAGGTAATCATTTTGCCGCAGCTTGAAAACATGAACATTTTTTGATCAAATATTGTTGGATAACAATCTTCAGTGACTTAATTTAAAGGTATGCCAAATAGACAAAATTACCGAAATTGGTCACCAACTAAACCAAATGAATTAAAATCCTTTATATTCCCCGAAGATAACGATATGGTGCGGATTAAGTGGAAATAAGATTTATAGGCCATATTTTTTGAAGACCCAGAAACAGAACATTCATAAACAGTTAGCTGTGAAATTTATATGGATATGTTAAGAACAGTATTTCCTAATAACACATATCCTGGTGAATGGTTTCAGCAGCTCATACCCCACTGAACACCATTTCCTGGCTGAAGACCAAATTTCATCAACATCTAATTTCACAAAATCGGAATTTCCTTAGCCAGCTAGGTCACCTGATTTGTCCCCTTTAGACTTCTTTCTGTGGGGTTTTGTGAAAGAAAAGGTATTTCGAAATGCACCATTCAACACTGGACAATTGAAAAATGAAGTTCGAGAAGCAATTGCGTCCATTGATGTGAATACTCTGCAAAATGTGATAGAGAATTTTGTTTTTCGTCTTGATAAGTGTATTGAATCTGGTGGTAGCCATGTAGAATGTTAATTTTTAATAAAATAAAATGTTAGATTCTGCTCTTTTCAATGAAACCTCTTTCAGCCTTCTAGCATTAATGGTTTAGAATTTTCAGTATTTTTAAATCGGCAACTTTTTTAGTGGACACCCTGTATAATAAACATTAAGATTTTACCAACTCTATTGGTTATAAGTCAATAACGTCAAAATGTAGTAGCAGTATGGTGTAACGTCAAAAAAGTAAAAAATATTGTTAGGTCAAAATTTCATTTTTAGGTCTAAATGTGGTTAAAATCGATTGTTTAATTCGTAAATTTCTTTTTTTTGTGAAAATCCTTATCAAAATTTTAATTCAAGATAAACTAGATATTCTAATGCTATTCTTAAATAAAGTTTATCACATTTCCCCACATTCTTAGCAAAGCATCATAATTTTCAAGTGAAAATATTAAACACTATATTGTGCCATTTGTAAACCGTACTCTATAACACGTTTTAAGCAATACATACTTAGTGTTTACCCTTCTTAATTTCATCATTAGGTCAAAATAAAGTCAAAATTTCTAAGTTCTCGGTAAAATTTTGTGGTCAAAACACAAAAGTTTTAGGTCAAAAAATAATTGCCCTAATTATAAGGTTGTCGCTTAAGTTCGTTCGCAATTTTTGTGTCACAATTTCTACACGTTTTAATAAAAAACTAAGACTATGTGTTACTCCATATATTTATACATATGTAACATATTGAAAAGATAAAAAATTGGAAAATTAGTTAGTGAGGTACTCTCCATTTTGGTCGATGACATCTTACCAACGTCCAGGGAGCTCTTCAATTCCCGAACTATAGAAAGACGATGATTTTTCCTGAAAAAATTGGTAATGAAGGCCAGAATGTCTTCTTCGTTCTCAAAGCGAGGGCCTGATAAGTGTTTTGACAATGATAAAAACAGATGGTAGTCTGTTGGTGCCAAATCTGGTGAGTAGGCCGGATGCAGAAGCACCTCCCAACCAAGCTCATCCAAGACTGTCTTTGTCATGTTTGAAACGTGTGGCCGTGCGTTGTCATGCAGCAGGAGAATATTGTCGTTGCAGTTTTGTTGCTTCTCTTCTATTGCAGCCTTGGCCCGCTGAAGCTGTTGACAGTAGAACTCGGCGTTGAGGGTTTGATTTTTCGGCACCAATTCGTGGTGTACAATACCGGATTGTGACCACCAGACTGAAAGCATAACCTTTCTCTGTTGGCGGTCATCTTTTACTCGAGGTGGAGTTTGTTTATCAGGACTTATCCTGGCTTTTGTTCGTTTCTTGTTCAGATACAGACACCACTTTTCATCTCCTGTGATTATTCTGGAAAGAAAAGACTGATGTTGCCTTGTTGCAGCTTGGTGTATGGAAAGCAGTGATGCCGAAATTGAAACTCTGTTTTGTTTCTGATTATCGGTGAGGACATGGGGATTCAAACCACCTAGTGTTTGCACTTTCCCCATTTTTCGCAAATGTCTGGCGATCGTAGAATGGTCATGTCCCATGACAACTTCTAAATCTCTCGTTGATTGGCCCGGATCCTCATGAATCGAATCATTCAACATCTCTTCATCAAATTCTGATGGTCTTCCGGGACGAGGTGCATCTAAGGCAGAAGGTTTCCATTCCGGAACTTCGCATACCATTTCTGAACTGTCCTGACGTTTATCCCTTCATCGCCATAAAGTTTTGAAATATTCCTCTTGCTTCTGCTGCTGTGAGCTGTTGATTAAACGAGAATAAAAGTATGTCGCGGAAATGATTGTTTATATCGACTTGGCAGACATCTAAAAAATGAAAAATATTGATTTTACTTTCTATAAATACGCGTTGTTGACGTTAGTATGCAAGGTACACTCAAGCACAACTGTCTAAAGACGTACTAGGCACGCACTGTAAATAAGAAAACAATCAATATATTTCATGCGAACGAACTTATGCGACAACCTAATAATATAAGTTGTAACTGTTCGTGACAAAAAATTGTTGGAACATATAGTAACATAAGAATTATTGGAATTAGACTATAATATACTGACCCCTTGCCCAGTAATTTTTAAAAAGGACACAGAAAATAAATTAAATATACCATGCGACCTATTCTTACAACGCATTCAACCTTAGACTTTTGCTGAACACTTAACAACAAAAGAAAGCAAATAAAACGGCTATGCAACAAGTAAACATGATATGAGGTTATTGAATGTGCAAATCAAATTCCACATTGCTGTTAATACACCACTAAAAGTGAAACAAATTGTCAACATATCAAACCTCATTGATGAGAGATAGTAGGGTTGTGCTAATTGAATAACAATTGCGCCACTTCCCAGCTGATGGCAAGTGTATCCGGAATCCCAGTCATAGTTGGAGATGTCTCCGTTAATAAGAGCATTGCGATTACGACTCACTCCTTCCAAAACAGACGCGTATTGTGAAACGGAAGCGATATTGTCAAGTGGTTCTAAACAACGAAACTCAAAACTTTTTAAGCACTCTGCAAATTTTAGGATAAATGCGATAGATGTATGACGATCATTCAATACAATAATTTCTCACCACATAACAGTCGCACATTTGCAATTTGAGCAAAACTCGCACATTGCCTCATTTCAAACTAAAAATAGCCGAAATTAAGTTATATTTGAAATTAATCAATAGGGATGATGTACAGTTGAACTTGGATATAGTAAATGAACTCATAGCGCACGGAAACAACGGTTACTGTCAGCTTACTAAGTAATTCGAATATAGCGTAATCATGTAGTCCGTCCGCGAGTAGCATTAAGAATGAAATTGGAATGGAATACATATTCTAAAAAACAGGATTTCGTAGCAGGCTCAAATATGCAGCTGCTTCAGCTGCCGGACTCATTCCTATATAAATGTGGCTCCAAATCCCACTCAGGAAGCTATTGGATACCAATGCCTTTTGCTCTAGCTTCATCACGATCTGAGATATAATAAATTCCTAAATACGAATATATGCGAATTTTTTTAATCTGACCGAAATTATTAAAACTTCCAAAAAAGTCTACATTTTTTGTACAACCGAAGCTCTTTGTGGAACAAAACTCAACTAATAAATATAGCCTTTCAAAAAAGGTTTGAAACTGTTTTATAAATATCTGACTCCAACTCCGCATGCATTTTAAATTTTCCTACACCTTGGGCTCTGACTACGAGAAAAACGCTCTTCCCTGGGTTGCGGCTCCAGCTATGAAGCCTTACTAAAAAGAAGGAAAAAGATTTTCGATCTGAGATCGATAGGTATATCATTCTGTTTAACAGTGGTTTTAGATATCTATGTCTGCGCTGTTATGATTTACATTTACAAACTCTCACAAATCACGTAGGGAATTAATTCACTTTTAATTCTCCTATGGAATAAAGTAACTTAAGCAAGCTTGAAAAGTTCACAAGCGGGTGTAAAAATTGTGCAAATGCGATGTCATTATATGTAGCTGTAAATGCAATACCTTTTCATAAGTCAACAACCCAAAATGCCTTCTCGCCAAACTAATATTTAAGCAAATGCTTCACAACTAAATAGCACGATTTAAAAATTAAGATACTCAACAATTTCAAAACGAATACTAAAAAACAGCAAACGCATATTACAAATACTAGAAAACTCAACAAATCTACATTCATTTTTTTGAAAAATGGAGGAAAACCTACGTATGATGCCATCCATGACTTCAAGAGGATTCCGTCTGTATGATGCCTGTAAGGATACTAAATGAAAGACACGGTTCACTGAATTATAGGTCCCGACGATTCTGATGTACCTAAATTAAAAGATGCCAACATATTTATGATACAATTGATTGAGAATTTAAAATGTAAATCCTTGACAATCAATAGGAATCTATAGGTACATAGACAACAAATTTGCATTGCAATTGTATTCCCTTACATATAACTTCTCTCATTTAATACCAGTGATATAAAAAAATATATAAAATTTAAAATATCATAAAGTGTAATTACTTGACAACACGACTGGAGAAATGTAGCGTTTGCCAGGAGCGGCACATATAAGATGAGTAGTCAGCGATTCTTTCCCAAACTACGTCATCGACGGAAACTTCCACAAAATATCCATATGATCGGTTGTCTTTGTCCCAGAGAAGAAGCCGGATGGTATTTATAATGTAAAGTTGACCCAATCGAACTACCAACCCTTCGGGATCTTCGATAATATGGCGCGCATAGCCGGCATCTTGGTCGTAAATGGTTTCATTTCCGTCAATCAAGGCCGAGGTCATCTCGCCCTTTGTAACAACAGCACCACTTGAACTCGAAGCAATGTTTTCATCAATTGCTAAAAAATCATTTATAAAAAATTCTCATACAAAGAAGTTAAATTGTTTAAATTTCATAAGCCTGATTTTTGTAGAATACGTTAAGCTCACAAAATTAATTGAGCAAACGTATATGAATGATATTTACCGATTCGACCTCTGTAGTAAGGCATCATTTTGCTTTTCGACTGATCATTTTGAATATCGATCGCATCGAGAATCTTTTCAGCATCATACAGCTCCGACTGACGAACTGTGTCCAAAAGGTCACTCAGTGACAAAAGAGGCAGTCGAATTTTATTGATAACCGAAGATTTAAAAACAGAATTTTCTCGCACCCATTTTAAGACACCGTTGAATATTTCGATCTCGGGAGCATAAAAAGAGTCTCTGCTCACCAGTGCAGATAACGCCGACTAAATTATGAGTTATCATACATATAATAGAAATCCAGGAGATGTTAATGAAATTAACACTTGTTGGGCAAACCAAATCATCCTGTCATCAATTCTTAAACTATAATTCATTAAAATTTAACCTTAAACTGCCTTTATAAAGGACAATTTGTTTTTTAAATTTTTAATCGTGAGATATGGACACATCTATTGGTGCTAAAGATTCACCATTTTCCTTGAACAACCGAATTTTTAAAGAAATAAATACTTGCACTCTTTTCAAATAATTAATGACACAAGATTGCACCAAGAACCACTATAAAGCTATAAGAATTAAAAAATAAAAAATACCTCAGAAAGAGTTAGAAAGGTAGGATGGCTAAGTATTTCGCTTGCATGTTGATCGAGAAATTCTTGGCATGTTTCATAGAGATGCTGAAGATTGTACAAAAGCGAAATATCATAAACGTTAATCACGTTATCAACAATAAGTTTGTTTTTTAGGTATTCAGATATTGAAGTTTCCAATTCTTCGAAACCATACTTATGCGATAAACTTAATATGTCGAGGATTCCGTCTTGTGAAAAGTCTTTAAGTGCCAGTCTCCCAGTGTAGATGTACTTTAAAAGTGCATTGAAAGCTACAGAAGTGGTATCCTCAATGGTGATAGACTCCGTTTGGTGTGATTCATCAAATCCCCCAAAGAGCAATGCCCTATAACAGTTGGAATTATATACTAGGGATACACAATTGAAAGTGCTTGACTCATTCAATAGAAAGCGCCTTTTTAAATGTTGTAATTAGGGTGGGTACAAGATTCTTAAGGGGGTGCCACAGAATTAGTCTTTTGACTATAGTCAACAAACTTTTTTTACTATAGTCAAAAGACTAGCCGTGTGGCACCCCCACAAAAGTCACTTTTGCGGTTTATGATTAGTCAAACTTTGAAATAGAAATTGTTCTATTTGAAAATGGCTATTAGTCTTTTGCCTAACCATGTGGCACCCCCAATAGTAAACTTTTTGTAATTTTATAAGAAAATCAAAATCTATATTTTAAATAACATTGAGCTTTCACGCTTAATTATCGTTAAAAATACACAATATAATTAAGATCGTGGCGATTAAGATGGGCACAAATAAACAACTTGGCGGAATTGCTTTAGCGTGTTTTTAAACCCGATTCTTTGGAAGAAAAAGAGAGTTAATATCAAAGGCCGCTTCGTAGAGTACTCTACGGGCCGTTGGATTGCGTAATTATTTAAAATTAGCTTAAAAGATTGGTAAGTGAGAATTGGGTTTTATGGTTACATAATTCTGTACACATGCGCTGTGTTTATGAATGATCAATTTACTATTCAATACACATTCGTAAGACAATTGAATACATCATCCAAAATGTTCTCCCGTCACCTACACATGAAAGTGTCATTATAGCGAATCCTCTTAGTAATTTTTTTATATACAATGCAATTTACGCAGAAACCTCTTTTGACTATTAGTCAAAATATTTGACTAATAAACAAAAGAATGCAAAACCGCAATTTTGACTATAGTCAAAATGCAAACTGTGTGGCACCCCTTTACGCATGACGAATCGTTCTAATCGTTGCTTAGGTTTTTCAAAAACAATTCCTTAAAATACACAATCAAATATAAATGCATGTATATGTGCATGCATCTACCCATATTTCATTCTATCTATCGAATAAATTTAACATATCAGATACAACTTACCGAAAATATTCAGATCGTGAAGCTAAAATAATTCGATGACTTTTGATTTCGCAGTTGTCTACTATAAATGTCACATCACTGAGTTCAATATTCATGGAAAGTTTTGTAAGGTCTTCTTGAAGTTTAGTAATATGGTTTATTTCTACAATCGGACATGCAGGTGGATTGTTCACAGGTGGTTGAATTATTGTCCAACCCTCACTTGACATGAAATGACTAAAATTATAGAAAATTATTAAGAATGCGACAAAGCAACCCCTTTCTCAAAGTTTACAATTTAACCTAATATGTCAATATTTAGAAGTGCTGTAGTTATTCAACAGGGAAACGTGTGTCGAGGTCACAGTTGATAACAAAGCTTTTTATATAAATCAGCGAGATTTTGACTAAAGCTGTTACAACACATTCTTTGCATTGGTGATTCAAACATAAATGAAAGACAGTTTCAACAAATAACTGTAACAAATTAAGAGTAAGATCGGATGCGGGCTTGACTAATATCGTGGAAGCGCAAGGCAAACTGACTAAGCGTTCAAACAAATATTTATAGATATTTAGAACATATTGAGTACTGTATTTTTGAATAAATTCCAAAACTTGTAATCATTTATTTATATGTCTTTTTTTAACTATAGTAGTAGGCAAAACATTTAAGGAATTTAAAGCAGAGAAAAACTATAGAAGCTTACAAAAAGCTTACTTTGTGGAACATAATCTAAACACAACAGAGTACTTTCGAAAGAAATTAGAACAATTTCCTACACATATATATATATATAT
>CABFPE010000671.1:343948-358146 GCA_900660155.1 Hofstenia miamia | reverse complement strand
TTGCAAGACAAGCTTATAAATTATAATTTTGGTGTTAACTCAATTAATTTAATCATGAACTTCTTAAATAATAGACAGCAACGTGTAATATTAAACAGTAAAAAATCAAGTTATGTTACGACTGACCGTGGGGTGCCCCAAGGTACTGTACTTGGCCCTATTTTATTTGCAATTTTTGTAAATGATATAACAAAACATGTTAAACACAGCGACATTTATCAATATGCCGACGACACATGCCTAATAAGTACCGCAAAAATGCTAAAAAATGATGGCATCCACTTGCCTGATAAAGGGCTCTCAGTCTTTACCGGTAATCTAAGGAACCTCTTTCACACTCCTTCAATTGTCCCAAATCAATATGGCTCCCTGCGTCAACCCACGCCGTGTTCTATTGCCAACACCCGCAGTTCATCCCACCCTACAACGCCCCCTATTCAAATAAACAAGGTAAACTTTCGTAACGTATTGTTTATATTTGTATTGCTACTTAAAAATGTAAAACTATATTATATACACATGAGACAACCACGCACACACGCAAACAAACTGTGTTATCAACACTACTATGAAATATCACTAAAATTTTGTAAATCGTTTCTTACTTTCATTTATGACTATTTTTTATCTTGAGAATTATTTGCAGAATCGTTATAAAAATAATTTTAAATATATTTATCTAAACGCCAGAAGTCTGAATTTAAATAGAAAAATTTGCATCTCAATTTGGCTCAAATTCAATTTTTTTCTATTACAGAAACTTGGTTAAACAATGATATCAATCCAAATTTGTTCAATGCAGACCTCGAAAATTTTAATGTTTTTGTTAAAAATAAGGATAGTAGAGGCGGTGGCCTTATGCTAATTGTACCAGAAGTTTTAAATCCAATACGTAAGAAAGAATTTGAATCAGATCATTCTGTTTTTGAATCATTATGGATCGAAATTAAATCACCTACAAATTCTTCAGAAAATGAATTAATTAATGTTACTTATAATTCAAATAAGAAATTTTTGTAGAGTATATAAAGTTTAAATGCAATGAAATTTCAGATATTCACAGCAATAACTACTCACTAAACATATTAGGTAACTTTAACATCAACTATTTAAATTTTTATAAAAAAACCATTGAAAGAATTATGCGCTATTTATAATTTAAAAATATTCAACACTCAAACTCCCACTCGAAAAACGACATTAATTGATAACTGAAACTGATAATCAAGTAATTAAAAATACCATAAACACAAAACAGAAACTCTATGAATTAGCTAAAGCTATTCTGTCCGAAATAAATTGAACTAATTACGAAAGATCAAAGAAATTAATTAAGTACTTGCAGACTAAAAATTCAGCTTTAAAACAAAGTCAATTTTTTTTGAAAACAAAAATGGAAAATTTTAAACCATATCATTGGAAAAGCGAATGGGCTCAATAGTGATATTTCAGAAATTTATATTGATAAATAAAAAAATTACCGATAAAAAAGGATACTAAATCAATTAAATCAGACAAAGAATTAGGTAACTTCATTTTTCTAAAACTCCTCTATCAGAACTTAGGCAATCAAATTGTAAGTCTACGTTTCAATTTAGACGTTAATAAATGTTCAGGTTCCACTCATTTACCTTACTTTATTATTAAACAAATTTTGTCACATATTTGGCGACCATCTATCATTTGCATTTAATCAACGTATAGTTGAAAAAGAGTTTCCGGAGATCCCCGCTATATCAGGTACAATTTCATGCAGCTTCAATTTTATTTAAGCATAAATATGGCCGAGAATCACTTTTTCTTTGCAGCAATATTTCCCATTCTAGTTTTTATCTAGCAGCCTCTAATATTTGCAATGATTTAGACAGAGTAGAAAAAAATTTAAAATTGCACTTTTATACCGACAAAATACAATCGGAGACACAAACATGCTAGTTTGTAGTATAATTGTATTTTCAGCAAATATATTGCTTTGACTCATATTATTATCATTGATAGTTATTTGTGTGGTGAACGATGATATGATAACCAATGATTTATTAATATTTTTAAATGACATCAATACATCATTAAAATTTAGTTAAGAGATAAAAATTCTTAGACGCTGAAATTATTAACTGAAAATGATTTTATAACAAATTGACATAAGAGATCCACAAATACTAATATCAAATCCATCTTAAATCGAGCATTTCTTACATGCTCAACCTATGAACATTTGGTAAACGCATTTGAAACAATCTTAAACATTCTGTTGAAAAATTGATATCCACATAAAATGATTAAAACAGAGATTGACCACACCCAAGAAAAGATTAATTACAGAAAGAATAACTTGGACACTAATGTACATACATCAAATTCAGTATCCACCTTAAAAAGAAGATCGGAAAATGTAATTAAAAATCAAGTCAAGATCATAGCAATATTTCAAACTATGTAGACATTTTATCAGAAAAAAAGATTCTATTCCACTTCCATTAGTTTCCTCATGCATATATAACTATACATGTGATGACTGTGAAAGTTCATACATTGGGGAAACGAGATGGTAATTTAAATTCAAAATTACACAGGAAATGTGAGGGCATCTTCAATCTGAAATATATTGCTATGAGCATGAACCAATTTTAATATGCACCAAGGATACCAAAATTTTTGAAGCTATAATCATAAAAGAAACTAAGGAAAATCTATTAAATAAATAACTAAGCCAAAACGTAAACATCAAATAAGACCTGCGAATTACAATAATAAACGTTGTATTTGCCACTACTATTATTTTTATTATTTTGTACTGACGATGAGTGGAGACATCGAAACAAGTCTATATATACAAATAAATATATATTGTTCACATATTTGACATTTGAATACAAATTTATAAGCTAAAATGAAAAGCAAAAAGTAAACTAGCAAGTAATACAAACTAGTTACATTTTTTGATTGTAATAAAAATGGGTAAGGAGTTATATTAAAGTAACGTACAAATTTGTCAATGATCAATTTGGAAATTTCGGTATTTTAAAATGTATGAATTTCTACGAACCAATATGCATATCGAATGTGTTTACTTAATACACAAATGCTTTGTTTTAATTTGATATCAGACTAGTAATAATGAATTGCTTGCTACTTTGAAATGCAATAAAATTAGAATCGAAAAGTATTGAAAATGAATAGTCGAAAATTGATGACAATAATAAAATTGAGCGTGCACCGTATTATCGGGCAGTGGATTACGATTACTTGTTAGGAAAATCAACATTAACAAAACATATTTTAAATGAGAAAGGGTCCCAATTTTATGCATACAGTTACACCTAAAGCAACAAATCCCAAAAAGTTTAAGGATTGTGAATCGCTCTAAAGCTCTTTCTCGAAACAAAGGTTTGAGAATCTTACAATTCTACCATTGCAAAGTCAGTCCCACTACATATTCCTTGGTTAGCATGCTCCATCAGGTACATGAGCTTAGACATCAATATAATAATTCTCGAAATATCATCTTGGAAATATCCAGGGTTAGACGCGATCAATCCCACTTCTATAATTGAAGGCCTACTTCGATTGAATCCGTCACTAAACCCTCAGCTTATCAACTGCCATTTGAGTTATTAGCATACTCAACGCCACTTCACAACAATCAATAGTCTTACCTCTAGCATTATCTATATTAATCTCAACGTTACTCACGTTTTCACTTAAATGATGTTGAAATTCACAAATAATATACCTAAACCCAAATTCTTAGGGTAGACTACACGACAGTGGGACATAAATGCGTTGGCTTATTTAGAACAATTAAACACGGTTTTTCAAAGGATATATGAAATGTAGAAATAGATTTTAACAAAAAAGTTATTGATATTTTACACATTGATAATATCTAACAATTTCATATATAATATATAAGCAGTTTGCTTGGTATAATCTGACGAAAAATTCGTTACTTAAGAATTCGTAAATATTAGAGTGCTAAAATGCAGCTTTTTGTATCTTGAATATTAGATTTGAAGTAGAGTGAAAAATGAATACAACAATTGATTGTAAAACTACATTAAAGGAGATGTGTGCAGAAGAAATTTCCCCAATGTGATTTGAGCACCTACTAATATATATGAATCCTGTTAATTTCCCTATTACTGCATATGAGTGGATGTAGATTTTTTTATTAATTTATAAACTTTAGCAAAAGTTTAACTAAAATAGTACATAATATAGTGCACTATTATGCCGCAATATAACTGACTTTAGTGTCCTTTAAATTTGCTAACATTTCCCATGAAAATTCAAGACGTTGTTAAAAAGATGTACATTGATAATACCAAATTCTCTTAGACATAAATATGCAGCATTCGACCTAGTAAATTGTCGTGCATAACAGTTATGGTATCATGCGTATTCACGAAGTGAAGTCATTAGTATATTGTATAATGAATCAGACAAAATGATTTTTTCCGCTGAATCATGCAAAAATAAGCACTATTTTAATAGTTATACTAGACATAAAAGTAAAGTAATGCTTAGCATATTTTATGAGCATGAATGAAAACCGATATTTTGTATTTTTTGTGTATAGTTTTGCATCGTGCTGTATCAACAAGTAATAAAGATTTTTAAATGAACGACAGACAACCAAACCACACGTCAAAAAGGGTTCTTAGTTATGATAATCATTTGCACAAAGATGTAAACATTGGCATTTATATGATCCAAAATTTTGTACTTTTTTAGCAATATATAAATATTTTATCAATAAAACAACCAAAAGGGTTATAAGGGAAACATGGATCAAATCGGATGTTAAGGGCAAACTCAACAAGGAAAAGGTAATGAGGAACCAAAATAACTTAATTTTTTCGAAATTTTAGAGGAATTATGCGCAAAATTAATGTATCTAGGCGTTTTTTATCTGCATCACCGCGAAGTAAAGCAACTTACCTCATGATTGTTCCACGGATTGTATAATGTAGATGAAAAGTTAATGAATTAATTTCAAGTGTAAAAATTCCTTACAGCAAAAAAATAATCCACAAAAATCCAGTGTTCCCTAGGCAGCCTAACTAGATGGGGTTCCTAGCTATTGTCTGCGCAATATTCCAGCACGAAGAGCTCAAGTTGAAATAGGAATCAACTTGTCGAAGTATAAAGTTAGGCTTACATTGAGAAAATCATCGATAAAATTTACTCGACGAGGACGGGGAGATCCGACTTTACTTATAAAATTCAGCTGAAATATTGAAAAAGTATCTCCATTTTGGAAGTGTTAGCAAACTTCAAACTCCGACAAAAAAATGTGAAAATTAATTAGTCACCAATAACCAGAATTTTTTTAGTTGACATAGCACATAATGACCAGAATATACTCGGAGATTTATACATTATCTAAAGCAATAAATTCTACAACGCGTAAATTGAACTGTAAATAAAATATTTTCAACTTTTGTTGTAAATTAATTCTCAATACTAATTAATTATATTTTAAACAACTTATTACAATGTCTTTCTAAACCTTGTCACCGTTAAATACGCACAAGAGTGATTCAATTTCGTACGATATTGAATTTTTTACAATTTTTTAGTAATATAAAATTTAATTTTGGACATCTAAAAAAGTTCATTTATATTTCAAATACTATGCTTCTTTTGACGTGTTCCTTGAAGATAATTAGTAATGGAATACCTATTTTTTAGGTAATGGAAACTAATTAAAACACATTTTTTAATTTCATTCTTCAGTGCAATCAAAATCCAAAAAATAACTGCAAATAATTGGTAGCTGACAAGTTAGCAATCAATTAAAATAATGGATAATTATGTCAAAACGGATTTAAATAAACATGTTTTCAAATACGATAAAGAATAGCAAAACTGATGAATTTAATCAGGGAGATACAGAATGTGGAATACATGCAGTTGATGTGTGAGCCTAACAACATCATTTCTAGCCTAATAGACTAGCCTATAATTTTTTCTGGTACTAATTGATTTCGAATTCATATGATGGAAAAAGATTAAACAAAATTCAAAACCTTAATAAATCAGGATATAGTTAAGCATCCTCAAAGGGATGCTTGAGGCTTTGATTAAATCTCCCTGATAATGGGGAAGTCAATCTGTTTTTTTGAGAAAAAAATTGGTAACTCTTAGCTCAAAATACCTAAAAAATGTAAACGAATGTTATGGAAATTTACATAGAATACTAATACTAAATTTACGAAGGCAGAGTTTGCCTAAGCACCCTTAGTAAATACTTCTAGCTGCAGAAATTACTTCGTAAAAATACATCGAAATGGAATATGAAAATATTCCAAAGAAATGACGTCACATGTCTTGAGCCACCTTATATTTTTGAGGTTTCTAAATCTCAAAAGTATTGTAGAGTCACTCGGGGAAATCTTTTGATTATATATTTGCAATGACGTCATCTTTACGTAAATTCTTATTTCGATTTTAGTTTACGAAAACAATTTAATGTCCCCTAGATTAGGTGCTGCGTACAATTATTGCTCAAATTGAATTGTGAGGGAAATTCATGACATGATTATCATATGATCTTTAGTTGTAAACAAAGACAGGTAATAATTTGAATTGTAGAAATTGAGCAATGATGTAGAGAATGGTTAATAGAATTTGTCTAGCTTCAACTACACTACCCTTTACAATTTATCTTATTTACCTCTGTTTTGATTTGCAAATAACTGTGAAAGTTAAGGCAGCAATTTGGGAGTACCCTCCTTGAGTACTGGCACAACACATAGTGTCTAGAGATTCATTTATCCCAAATTGTGGGCCTTTTAGTACATGCACCAATAACTGATCACACTGTGATGATATTATACTGTTGGTTAGCACAAGTGCATGGTAACTACATGCTATTATTTAGTGAGATGAGAGATAACAATGCAAATGAGATGTTTATTTTTAGCAATGAGATAGATAATAAAATGTGAGACAATTAGGGTAGCACTGTTCAATCATGTTAAGCACTTCTCCTTATGGATATTGAGTTGGCTGGAAGCTATACAAATTGGTCATCTGGGTGTTACCTAAGAAGTCTTAGTTACTTGGATGAATTACTGATGTTTGTTTTAATAATTTCTCTATGTTAATTTACTGGAATCAGGGCTGTTATAATAAGTTCACTACTACAAACTTCTGACATGACAATGAGTTCTATAGTGTAATTAGAGTGCCAGCCCATGATTCAACAGTTTTATTGTATTGAAATTTTTATAAAACCTAGACAGTGACACTATACACTAGCTGTAGCAAAATAGTGATGATGTTTGGAAAATATGACTTCAACCAGAAAATATGTTTTCATCAATTTACTTAACCCACACACAAAATATTGTATAATTACCATAACCTACAGTGCAAACACATTTATTCATGTCTTAATATATTCAGATGTGTGGGCCTATTCATTGTGCAGTCTACATGTAATGTGTGTGAATGAGTAATGCATGAGCATTTTATGATATGTAAATATGTAGTCTGCTGTGAGCACTCTTACTTTTCGTTGTTAATATGCCTGGAAAAGACATCTCTGCTGCCAAGAAGGCTAAGATTTGTGGAATGCTATATCTTGGGATGTATTTGCACTGTCAAATAACAATGATTGCTGGTGTCAGTCATCAAACATTCAACAGACTGAGCAAAAATAGCATGGCAAGCACAACATGTATTGGCAGATTTGGCTCCAAAGTGTCAACTACAGCATTAAAGGACAGATTATAGCTTTGCAATTTTTCTATACATAGATGGCCCAAGGGACTTTTCGCCTAATGGGACATTTCTCCAAAATGGTTTATTCGCCCAATGCATTTTCTGCACAATGGATTTCTCACCCAATGGAATTTTCACCCATTGACTGTTTCAGCCAATACAATAACAAAATCTGAGCATGCCAAATGCATGTTATATCTATATATTGAGGAATTGTGGGGGGGGCTCAGACTACTACAGTGGTACTGGGGAACTGAATGGTTGAACACAAGGTTGCAGAGGCTACCATTGCAGTGAGTGACACACATTCCAAAAAAACAAAGATATCAGTAATTTGCCATTGTAAAAAGTGTAACAATAAAGATCCACCAAGGACTCACGTCCAACAACCACCAACTTGCATGGCATCATGCCAAAGTGATATCCATGAAGAGAATTCCAAACTTACAAAAGGTGCTACCATATGTGTCTCTAGCTGTTAATATCTAGCTCAATAAAGCATTTCTCATTAGCTCTTATTTCTCTGCTCATGTAATAATAATAACAGCATATAATTGCCATGCATTCACATTAGCTGGCAGCTTGTTATTGTAGAATCATGGGGAGTGTCTAACAGCTCAAGTGGCACCGGGTAACACATAGTACAGACTGAAGGTTGATTTACCATCACTGAGAGTGACCCACATTCCAACAAAACAAATGAACATTGGTAGTTTGTCAATTTCACTATAGAGAAAACCAAAACCATTCCCCAAGAAGGCATTCCAAATAGCAACCAATTCACATGGCATCACACTGAAGCCAAATCATGAGAAACCATCCTTACTTGCCGAGGTGCTAATTGTGTGTCTCTAGTATTAATTTCTAGCTCAATAAACAAATTTAGCTCAGTGTTCTTCTTATCTCAGCTCATTAAATAAAATATAATCACATGTAATTGCCATGTATTCTCATTCACCAATGGCATTTTACATTTGCATTGTGTTGTTCTTAAGTGCATGTATGAACTGATCAAAGTTAACAGTTTTTTATTCCCTATAAATATATTAGCCCTAAAGTGACCACAATATGGGCTACCATCTGTCCAGGAGCAAGTTGTTGCCCCAGGCACAGCAGAGTTCCTCCCACATTATCACTGGATCTTACAAATGCATTCTTATTAAATCAATACTGTAGCTAAAAAGGTTAATGATATTAAGTAAATAAAAAGCAAATGGTATCCAGTGAGAAAAGTTTATTTGACTTTTGCTACAATGATTTCCCTAATTATATACAAGAAAAAGGTAAATATTTACTGTTTTACAAAATTTGCTTCAAATCCCTTGCAATTCAAACAAGCAATTACATGTTCAACTTGATTGAGGAGGCAATTAATAACTACTTTGAAACACTAAAAATCATTAAAATCACTGAATTAAATAAAAAATTAGCACTGAATTAATATAAGAGAGTGCCATTAAATAAATAAATGCAAAAATAAGGTCCCTGAGTGACTCTACATTATCATCACAGTGTAAGGTGTTAAGTAGATGTTCAAGTTGCAAGCAATTGATAAAAAAGTTCTTTTTCAGTAACTGTAGTAATGTAGCATCCACTACCAAGCTCTAACTCATGTTGACTAATTCTGTGTTAAGTGCAGGAAGGGATGTACTGTTACTAACTGCTTTATTCTATTACTACTTGTAGTTGACTTTGATCTAACTATATTATAATCAAACACTGTTTAGGTGTAAACAGAATGTAGCAGTTCTCCTGGTAGATGATTTTTCATAAGGCCTATGGCCAAATTGTCAAATTGTGTCTTGTCTTAAGTATACACCAAGCTACAATAGGGTACATATAAGTTACATTGTTGAGCTGAGAGGTGGAACTCAACCAAATGGATCTTCAGTGAACAAGTGAACCTGGATGTGGAGATCAGCTTCAGGCAAATGCCCACTATTAATCATTGGAGAAAGTGCTGTATGGCTTCATCTCCTAAATAGTGAATAATTAAATCTAGTTATGTTACATTAACAGAAATATACAAAAGCTAAACAGTATCTAGTTAGTAAATCCCTACCTGTAAATATACAAACAATGTTATAGAGTAACAAATGACAAACAGTAATAATGCCTGGTACAGGATGTTACATCAACCCCTTTCTTACACTTATTATAGTTCAAAACAGTTTTGGGGATTCTTGATAGGTAAACCACCCCTGGTGACCTTACCAGTGTTAATTAGAGTGGCATCATGTTCTGGAATTGTTGGGAGGGTCAAAACATTTTTTTATCTTTCCAATTGAATATTTTCACTCCTTTCTTATTTTCTAATGCTGTAATTTCAACTTTTTTTAGTTTTGTACATGTCACTAACTTTGGAAGATTTCTTCTGTTGTATCTAACTGTACCACATAGGTAAGTCTTTCATTGAAGGAGATACTTTCCTAAGAAACTGGAGCTATATTAATTATCTACAAACAAAGTTAATCCCATATCCATATGGTTAGCAAGAAGTCTTACTACAAGAGATTCAGTTTTACTTAGAGGAGGAGTAGCTACTGTAGAATCACAGGGGTGATTCTAGCAAACACAAAGAATACAGTTCAAACTTCTTCTCTTTTACAATTGCCTCATTCCTTTTATGCAATGCAATTGATGATATTTACAAATATGACAACAACCAGTCACAATCATGAAAAGCGTGAGATCTGGGCAATAAATAATAACTACCAGCCAATGCTACACTTATTCTGAAGCAGTATATATCTCCAAGTTTATAGTGTATCCATCAGGAGTACAAAGTTTGAACAATTTACATCTATACTTATGACTCTTTCCTTTGATGTACTGTATGAAAATGAAATGGCCTCTAAAAGGCACCATACTCTCATCAATAACCATGTCAGGGCCTGATTTATAGATTGACTGATACTGCACTAAAATCCTATCTAGCAATTTTTTTATTTTATAGTTTCTTCCCACATTAGGTTCTTCATTGTTACAAAAATGTAACACTTGTGAAAGCAAGGGGAAATGATCTCTGCTCATTACTGATGGAACCATTTTATTATTATAAATCCTGCTTTTTGACCAATATAATTGGATATCAGGAATTGGAACCAATCCCATGTAAATGATAAGTCTAATAAACTTTTCAATTTCTTCCTTGTTTGTAGGAACCCACTACCACAATTTTGATCTTCATGTTACAGTAACTGAAGAAATTTTCTGATCAGCACATCTATTGGTTTCTTGAACAATTAGATTTATAATATCAGCAGTTATTATCTGTTTATAAATATCAGTAGGCATAATTTGGTTATCTTTAGCTGAGGGAAGTGCTCTTGCACAAAGTTCTTCTGCTCCAGTAAATCCATGTTGTTGAGTCTTCTTTGTCACTTTCAGCCACTCTGCATCTGGTGAATTTATGCCTTCATTCAAATTTTCCTCCTCATTTTCTTCCTCTTCTTCATTGCTTTGATTTTCATTATCATCATTGAGAGAATCTTCACTTGAATTGCTTTCTGTTTCTGAATGAATATATTCATCATCAGATGTGTCTTCATCACTCACTGAAAGGCTTTCTTCATCAGAATTTGAGCTTTCATTCCTATCAAATTTGTTTTTACTTCCATAAAACCTTGAAAGGCAGCATTGCAACCCCTGCAAAAAAGAAATATTGCAAAAAGTTCTGATGCAAAGTTAAAAAAAATTATAAAAATTTTTTCCTATAAGACTGAGTACTTTCTATAAGAATACTCATTGGAATACTAAAATTTCCATTTAAATGCAATGGGACACACTGGTGGGACACAGATTTTCTTACCTAATGAAAGACTATCATGTGAAGGATAAACACTGACAACTTCTCCCTTCAATTGCTCTTATGATACTGAAGCTATAGTAGTTTAACTACCAATGCAGAACATGGATAACAGCTCTTATTACTGTCACAGTAAACTTGTTAAATGATTTCACTTTTACCATTCAGCACTATCTAGGGAGATTGCACATCAACACAGATTACTGGACCACTCTCCCCAGTTACAAGCAGGACCTCAGAATACAACCAGGAGAGAAGATGCCTTTTGGATTTATCCAACTTAGTGAGTACAAGTGCCTTCCTGAGATCAGTGCTGACCACCACAGAAATGCTATTCTTCTGATTCTCATTAAGGAAGAAATCACCAAGGCTGAAATCCTACAACATCAACATCATGACAAATTGCTCTCCAAGATTATCTCAAAGCTAAAAAATCCCAACTTCAATCTTAGTCCTGTTGCCAATCATTATTTCCAGTGATACAATTGGAAGCAAACAGATGCTGGCTTACTCCACACCAGGAGTTGGAACAGCCAACTAGCTGTCAGTGAGTATTTCCAGAGGGACTTGGTCCATAAGATCCACAAGAAGGGCCACTTAGGCATTATTCAAACCAAGTGCAAATTTAATGCATGATATGTCACAATTGGCATCTGAGCCACCATCCAGGATGTTATAGATAAGTGCACAACTTGCTTGCTCCAAGGAGCCAGACATTTTCCAGAGCAAAAGGCCAAGCTGCATATCCATGTCACAAAGCATACTAATGAGGTTGTCCACATGGACATAGAGAAGCTCTGTTGAGATGATGAAGAGTACCAGTACCTTCTAGTGCTTATTGATAATTTTACTAAATATGCTAGACTAATTCCCCCTGACAGTACCACTGCTGAGGTAATTGGAGAAAAAGTTGTTAATGAATGGGTACTCAGGCTTGGGCCCATAGAGCACCTAGTCTCTGATCATGGTCCCCAATTCAACAACTATCTCATAGAGACCCTTACTAAAGAACTTGAAATTCTTCACAAATTTAAACTGCATACACCCACAGTTGAGCAGGCTCAACCACACAGTCATCAAGTTAATTTGAGTCACCCTAGCCTGAGCAGTGGGTTGGAACTGAAAATGAGTCATTGAAGCAGTGGAGTATTTTTACAATACCACAGTTCATTCCACAACAAAGGTCAGCCCCTTTAAGGCAATGTTTGGTTGCAAAGTGAGTACACCTTTTTCTATTATGTTTCCTGTTTATAATGAACCCACTTTAGAAAATTTTGTAAAACACATGTTATATGAACTTCAGGAAGTGCACCTTACTATCTGTAGGAATATGAATCAGTCTGTTATCCACCAGTGACTGAACTTTAATTGTAAGTTGTATAGTGAGCCTCATAGGTAAGGTGACAAAGTCTTCACCTATTTTCCTCATCAAATTACCAATGCTAATCAAGTGTGAAAGCTGTTTACTTTAACTAAAGTGTTAGATCATCACAAGTATTTATTAAATAATGGGAGAGTCGCCCACTTTCAATCAAACTGTTAAGGATATTGATAATGTTGTCATCAACACTAATAGTGAATTTTCACTTGTTGATGATGTAGTAAACAAATTTGAGACTTATAATAACCTCACTGAATGTGAGGAAGACGACCTCACTTAGATAGAATATGATAGTAACCTTGGTAATAGTAGCAACATTACCACTACTTGTATTTTGCCTAGACATAGAGTTAGAGACCAAGAGTATTTAGATCATTTAAATACCCAACATTGGGAACTCAATTTAATCTCTATATTTAGTAACCAAGTTGAATAGATGAAATGAATGGAAAATCAACCACCCACTAGAAGATGAGTGCAGCAACAACTCAACCCACAAGATGAACCTAGGAGATGAGAAGTATCCCCACACTGAGTAGATGAAGGCACATCATGGAAGTGAGGGAGGATGCACACAGAGGACTCAGAAAGCAGACAGCATCACTATTTGGGGAGACAACACTCTCCTTTGGAGTGTGATTCCCACAACTACTTGGGGAGACAACACTGCACAGGCAGAATACACTCTCTGTGGGAACCCAAAGAGTCTAGTAGAGTAAGAGTGCCTTTTGCTAATATTAGTGTTAATGTAAGTGACACCCAACCATCCCAAAGTGACTTGATAACCCCCTCTAGCCTCAGTCCTTTGTAACATGCTTCTACAAGTATTCAATCAAAGATTACTGAAGAAAGGCAGAAGAAAACATCCTTGTCAGAGATGAGATACTCCACCTGTACTTTATCACAACCCCTAAGGCTGTTAGTTTCATGCACAACAACTTGTCTGAGGAAACTAGGAACAAACTGAAGTGTATGTATAACACTAAGTCATTAACATGTTCTATTGATGTTATCCTATTTGTCATTGATGCTGAACATAGGCCAAAAATTAACACAATTATTTGTTATGATTCTAAGATGCATGGTGAACTAAAGAGGCCCTACTGGCAGAGTACTTTCCACACTATGTTTGAATGTGTTAACATTGTGATCACTTACTTCTTCCTCATGGGCAAGGTGAACCAGCAGAAGATTATGGAAATGATTGAAATTGCATACCAACTTGCAAAGGTTGAGAATATCTGCCTTGCCATGTTTTTAAAAGAGGAATACCAG
>CABFPE010000671.1:313395-326234 GCA_900660155.1 Hofstenia miamia | reverse complement strand
ATACAAAACATTGAGCAACATGTAATGACTATTAAATAAACTATGTGTAATAGGATATAGAAATACAATCGTAATAACCATCTAAGTGTAAACACTGTTGAATCATCAATCATCATGTAACATAATAAATATAGTAAATAACTTGGGCTCATCAGTAAAATAAGTGACATGTAAAACCTACAGGCTGTGATAACACTATCAGACAAGCAATGACAATCAGGAAAGCTATAATGGTAAAAAACTCCTATACCTATACGTAACCTAAGAGCACACCAGGTAACTACAGCTGTTGCCCTCCCCGCTGTGGAATAGCTATTAGGAGACTGCTCCAGCATACCTTTAACCAGATGTTGGAACCACCGTACAATTACCCTAGCTCATAGATGTTTAGCTTTCCATTATTTACATCATGTTCAGTATATTTATAGCACTTGGTAATAAACAACTAAATACTCAACAAGTACCTGTTAATCTTTCTTGTTGACAGTTTTCCCTCATTTTAATATTTCTGCTAATTTTATGCAACATCAGCGTTAATTTGGCTATGCTGTTTGACCATCTTTTGTTTTGTCAAAATACCATTGAGTATAATTTTAAATATAATTGCACAAAACATTTACAAAGTGAAAATAATCAATCCTATCATGATTTACATTTTAATCATTATAATCAATAATAATTTTAGTCTTTGTTTCCTTCATCTTTTTCTCTCATCTTGACCAATCATGATAGTTTGATAGATTATGTCACAATATGTTAGGTGTAGGGGTTTTCTCTTGATTAGCCAACTAGCATTTCACTTCTACATGTATTAACTAATTAGTTGTCAGCAAATGGTTGGATTACCAAACTAGGAATTATATTAATATTATTTTAAATCCAAATTAATGACCTATAATTGACTGATAAAGTGACTGTACATGTAGTAAATTATAAATGTAGGTTAGGAAGTTGTTCAAACAGAATTTATTTAAATAAGCCAATATATTTCAGTAATGGCTACATGTAATATTTAACAAACAACTAGTAACAATTCAGGTTGCAAATAGATATAACACTTTCACACAATAGAGTTTAAGTCGAATTGTGTCATGTCTTGAGTAAGCACTGAGCTAATGTAGGGTACACATAAGCTATATCAATTGAGCTGAGAGGTGGTGCTCAAGCATTGGATGGAATGGTGACACTGGATGTGGAGATCTGCTTTGGGCAGATGCCCAAGCTGTACAAAGGTTGCAGAACAATACCATTGACAAGAACATCCCATGCTCTAACTAAACAAATGAAGATTGGTAATTCGCCAATTTCATTGTAGAAAAAAGTAATTCCAAGACAGTTAAAGTAGTGACCAATTCACACAGCATCTCGCCAAAGCCAAGCAATTAGAATCCATCCTTACAATCCAAGGTGCTAATTGTGTGTCTCAAGTTTTAATTTCTAGCTCAATAAAACAAATTTAGCTCAATGTTTGTTATCTCAGCTCATGTAATAACATATTAATAATGTGTAATTACCACATATTCATGTATGCCAATAGCATAATATATTTGTATAGTGTGATGTTTTAAGTGCATGTACAATTGATCAAATTAGTTCTTTTATTCCCTATACCTACAGGGTGGTCAAAAAGTCAGGTAACATGTTAAAGGTATAAAAAACAATATGATCCATTATAATTTCTATTCATTCAATATTATTTGTTTAAATATTTGAGTGTAAAATATAAACTTTAATTTTAAATTTATGTGTTATGTCATTTATATTCTTCTTTATTTCAGGTATAATGGCCACCCAAAAGTTAACAACACTGCAAAAGGTTGCTATTGTAAGATTGTACACTCAGTACAATGAAAATGCTGCTGAAGCTGCTTGCCAGTTCTCTACATTGTTTCCTGGCTTTACTGTGACATGAAAGCATGTCCTTTTCAACACATCATCCCAGGATGAACCTCTGCATACCATAGTTGATGAATTACTTGCATAAGGGCCTCCCATTGTGTGACAGTTTCACTGTGTAGCCTGAAGTACTTTAGCTCTGGTAGCCTAGAACTAATGGGGCAATTACATCATAAGACGTTCAATCTCTGGGTGAATGTATCATAGAAGTGTTTGTATAATCAGAGGCCCTTGAGGGTGATGAGGAGTGTCATTAGGGCATTGGTGTCAGAGGTGTGTGCATCTTCAGCACTGATTCTTGTATCAGGGTAGAAGTGGAGAAAGACCTCCCATAAGGATCCCATACATGTGGCGTGATTGATGAAGATAGAACAATACTCATTCACCTGCTGTAACATCATTTCCTCAGGATCAGTGATGCTGGCACATAACATTGTAATTATTTTGATGTGCTTTGTGACATCATAGTATCAGGTGATCATTTTGGCTTTATTCATCCACATGAGATCACCTCCTGCCTGGAACAGAATGATGATGCAAGGATCCAGGGAATGGATGGTTTGGTGAATCTTCTCCAGTTGGGTAGAGATGGGCTGCTCTTTTTGAAATATGTCTTTTAAAGTAAGCTTCCCGTCAATGTATACTCATTCAGGATTTCCACCTTCCAACAATGCATCACAGGCTTCCTTGTACCCTTTTGTCTGCATCGCCTTGTTGACCTTGGCAGTGGTTGACATGTAATTAATACAATCAGTGAGATGGGCAGAAACTTTCTTCTTTCCACAGCTGACTCTCCAGGACAGCAGGATTAGTGGGGTCATCAGACAAGGAGGCGGAATGCAGAGGAGGTTGTTCTTCTTGACGTTCTCTTTCAGTTGAGCAAATCTTGATTTGTTCTGGAGGGAGGTTGTTCTGATAGTGACAGGATAGTTAATCTTGGCTTCTCAAATTGATTCCCAAAAGCTCTGCAGAGTCCATGGCTCCATAAGTTTTCTATCTGAGGTGCCATGATTCATAGGCTGCTGTGGTGCACTCTATGTCTAGGGAGAGTTGTTGCCCTGGCAATAGTAGGAGGACCAGTTCATCTTTGCTGAGCATCTTGGTAAGACACCATTTCATAAGACCTAGTATATTGTTGTCATTATTAGGCTTGACAACTCTATCAACAATTGCTGGTTTGTTGGCAAATTCATTGGGGCAGTGTTCAATGGTTAGAATTCTTTTGTTATCAGTGAGGGACCAAGCTGGCATGAGCTTCAGTGAGACTGCAACTCCAGAAAATTTCTCTAAATTGGCAGCTTTGATCAAGGCTTTAGTTGCTGGCAATACTTCTATTGCTGATGAGGATAAGAGTTCTTCCTTCTGATAAAACTGCTTGGGTGTCTTCATAGTTTGTCCCAGGACAGTGATGGGGATAATCTTGCCATCTTTGGTTGCTTGTCACTGTGTCTGTGTTATGTGGCTGTATCTGCACTCTGGGTAGTTAAGGCACTCCAGGTTGAACAAGACCTCTGTGAGTGTAGGAACATCATAGTAAACCACAATCTTGATGAACTGCTTCTTAGAAATGTACTTGCAGCACATGAGTTGGCTGGTGCACAGGGGTGTGTATTCTGAGTTAAGAGAAGGAAATTTAAACTCAGCAGTGGCTCCCCACATATACTTCTTGAGCATATCTGAAAAGATATTTAAGTCTGAAAAACATTCCATAGCTTTCTTTGATTTCCCTGGGGAAGCAGGCAATGAACATGAGTGCAGCAACCAATTTTTTAATTTTCCAGGCAGTGGGACCAATGGCAATCTTGTGAGGACACTGCTTTGTGGTGTGAATTTTTCAGAGAATAACTTTTCAGAAAAGTTTTGGCAGTCTTCAGTATTGTGTGATAGATGTAACTTGGCTAAGATTCTTTCAACAGATCAATTTTACTGAGAAGTAGGGCTCTGTGAATGTTAATTGTAGGCCACTTTGTTTCCAGACTGCAATCTGCCTTGAGGTTTGTCCAAACCTCATTGATTTCTTGCAACATGGCTACACTCTGTGAAAAGGCAAAGCTGACATGGAGATCTGATACAAAGAAGAGGTTCAGGTGAGCTGATGTTAATCAACTCCAGAGATTGAGCCTGAATGCATGCATCTATGATCAAGTGAGTATTGACAGCAAGATGGTTCATGGGGATCTTCTTGCACATGAGTAGGTCAGTGTAAATGAGCTTCATGGCCAAAAGGAGGTGAGTGTTATACATACTCATTGGCCTGTATGAACTGCTGTATAAGACTGTAAAATTCTCCATGCAGAAGTGTAAGTTCTTGACTTCTTCCAGGATGTTGTCTTGGTACTCCTCCTTTAAAAGCATGACAAGGTGAATTTTCTCCACTTTAGCAAGTTGATAGGCAATTTCTATCTTTTCCATGATCTTCAGATGAGTTACCTCATTTATGTGAAAGAAGTAAACAATTAACAGGTTATCAAAATCAATGTTAATGCATTTGAATTTCTTGATTTTTTCTTTACTGTTTAAAAGTTGGCACAGGTGGGACAAGTTGAAGTCTTTGTCAAATGTAGTGTGCACTGTGCTTTGCCAATAGGGTCATGCTGTGCCAGCTAACATCTTGGAGTCCTAGCAAATAATAGCGTTAATTTTGGGCCTACAAGTTAGATTTTTGGTGTTGAAAGTCCATTGCAGCTTGTTTCTAGTTTCATCAGATAGATTATCATGAACCAAACAAACTGCCTTTTGTGTAGCAATGAAGTACAGATGTAGAATCTCATCTCCAACCTAAGATGTCTTTGCTTTTCTTTCCTCTCAAATCAAGGGAGGAAGGACTGGGGCTAGGAGGGGGTTTCAAGTCAACTTGGGACAGGGTTATGTTAGTAAGTTGAGCAAAAGGCACTCTAGGCTCCTCAGAGTCCCACACAGAGAGTTGTCTCTGTGCATAGTTGTCCAAGGTCTGCTCCTGCTCAGAGAGTTGTCTCTGAGTGTAGTTGCAGGAAGTCCACTCCCAAGGGGAGAGTTGTCTACCCTCATAGTGGTGGCTGCTACTACTGGAGTCCTCTGCTGGGCACTCTCCCTTTCATGAGGTGCTTTCATCTACTCTCTTCAGTGTTCTTGCTCAGTTTGTCTCATCTCACGGGTTCATCTGTCTTGGAACACAGTGTCTGGTTGGTGGTTGGTTTTCTGATCTTTTCATGGTTGGTAAATAACAATATAAGATTAAGGTCCCATTCCTGGGTATTCAAATGGTCTAAATATCTCTGATCTCTAGGTTTTTGTTTAGGCAAAATGTAACATCCTCCACCTAGCTTATTACGCCGTGTCTGATTACTGATAATGAGTGCTTAGTAATTCGCGGGTGGGGTGTTACCACATTGTCAAACCATCAGACTATCCTCTATTATTAACTAGTTATGTTAATAAAATGATTGAGTATTCACTATCACTGTTTAGGTGACGAAGTGGTCAGATGTTTCCTCTTCAGTTCTTCTGTGGGCCACTGCCNTGGCACAAGGACCCTGAGAATCGATCCCGTGATGGACTCCAGCCACTACTAGACACAACTCGCCTAGCTGTACATTTTACTAAATAATCAAACCAGATAAAGTAGAAATGAAAATTAAATAAACTCCGAAGAATTTATTGTTCATCAAAATTATGGTTGAATCAAAGCTATTTATAAAATTTCTACAAAAGTACCTGCCGATTTTAAATTTCAAATGATTCGTCTGCCAATATGGCTGTTCATACGTAAGCATTAGTTTGCTCAATTTAATTTGTCAATTATTTCTTGATCGGCTAACAAGTTTTCTTATTTTGAACAATATTAAATCTTAGTTGCATTTTACAAAAATAACTAAAGTTCATTAACTAAATTTTTACAATTAATTTCAATTAATAATCATTCGACGTTATTCAGCTTTAGTTGCTTTTTTGGATGATGCTACAAAAATATGAGTAGCTATAGCATTGTTACTACTACCAAGGTTACTATCATACTCAACCTGTGTAAGGTTGTCTTCCTCGCATTTGGTGAGGTTGTCATAATATTCTATCTCATTAATGCTGTCATCAACAAGGGAAAACTCATTATTACTGTTGATGTATTATGTATATATTTAATGGTTTGTCTAATTTGCTGAAAGTAGGCGACTTTACCATTATCTAGTAAGTATTGGTGGTGATCTAATACTTTTGCTATGATAAAAGGTCCTTGCCAATTAGTGGCAAGTTTTTGCACTTGATTGGCATCAGTAACCTGATGGGGAAAATAGGCAAACACAGAATATCCTTGCTTGTGTGGTTCACTGTACAATTTCTTATCAAAGTTCCTTTTCTGGCAAATAACTGATTGGTTTGTATTCTGGCAGATAGTGAGGTGCACTTCCTGGAATTCTNACAAAATTCTCCAAGGTAGGTTCATTGTAATTCAGGAACATTATAGATAGTGGCATGCTTGCCTCACAGCCAAACATATCCTTGAAAGGGCTCACTTTGGTGGTAGAGTGAACAGCTGTGCTGTAGAAGAACTCTACTGCCTCTATTACTTGTCTCCAATTTTGGCTGGCAGCACTGGCTAAGGCTACTCTGATCAGTTTAATGATAGTACAATTCAGTTGCTTGACAACACCATTCAATTGAGAATGATATGCAGTGGTAAAATCTTGCACAATTTCTAGTTCTTTCATGAGGGTGGCCATCAGGTTATTCTCAAATTAAGGACTGTGGTTGGAAACCAATCTTTCCATAGGTCTGAGTTTGAAGATCCACTCTTTACAACCTTTTCTCTGATGGCTTTGTCTGTAGTATTCTCAAGTGGAATGAGTCTTGCATATTTTGTGAAATGGTCTATCAGGACCAGAAGGCATTGAAAACCCTCTTTGTCTCTAGACAATTTCTCAAGGTCCATATGGACTACTTCATTAGTTCTCTTGGTGACCCAACTGTGGAGCTTAGCTCTTTGTTCCAGAAAGTGTCCATCTCCCTGAAGCAGGCATGCTTCACACTTATCTATTACATACTGGATGGCAGCTCTGATCCCTATAGTGACATAGTGAACATTAAAGGTGCCTTCAGTCTGGATGATCCCTAGATGACTGCATTCATGGATCTTCTGGACAAGATCCCTCATAAAATATTTGGGGATCACCGGATGGTTATTTTGGCTGTGCAAATAAAGAAGTCCAGCTTCAGTGACTTTCCAGTGGTAACATTGGAAATACCTTTTGGCAACATCACTTATAGCATGATTGGGGTTATTTACTTTGGAGATAATTTCTGATAAGACCTTATCATGTAGCTGATGGACAACAATTTCCTTCTCTGATATCTCTTCCTTTACCATGATGGGGAGGATCACTTTCCCATTTCTATCAGCCTTAATGTCAGGAAGGAGTTTGTAGTCACATGCTGGGATGAACCTGAAAGGAGTCTTCTCACCAGGCAGCTTCCAAAGGTCTCTCTTATAACTAGGAAGAGCAGTAAAATAATCTGTGTTGAGATGTAATCTCCTTGGACAGTGCATGATTGTAAAGGTGAAGTCACTTAAATTTTCTAGCCACTGGGCAATGATGTTTGATTTGTCCCCAGAAAACTTTTTGAGCCATGCTAGTGCGGAGTTATTGGTGTGAACAACAAACTGACGACCTAAAAGGAAGAAGTGAAACTTCTTCAGACTCTCAATGAGCTCTAGGATCTTGGATTTCATTGGTCCATAATTTAGCTTGGCACTTCAGAGCTTCTGGCTAAAGTAATGCACTGCACTTTCCTGACTGTTGATAATCTGGCTTAAGACACCACTGATGGCAATGGAGCCTGTGTCACAGTCAACTATAAACTCCTGGGTGTAGTCAGGCATATTCAAACTTGGCATCCGCCTTAGTTCTTGTTTCATGGAATCAAACTCCTCTTGTTCAGCCCAGGTCCAACAGAACTTGGTGTTCTTTAAGAGCAAATTAGAGATATGTTTGGTTCAATTGGCTAGTTCAGGAATGAATGAGCTGTAATAGTTCAAAAAGCCCATCAAGTGTTGGATGTCCTTGTAAGAGCATGGGGTCTCAATTTGGTTGAGATGGTCTTTCACATTGTTTTTTATTGAGATTTTCCCAGGTTCAATTACCCTTCCCAAGAAGGTAACATGTGGCAAGATAAGTGAACACTTATTGCCATTGACCCAGAGACCAGAGTCATATGGAATTTTAAGAGTGTGACCCAACTTATCTAAATGATCAGAGAATGTGTGTCTAGCAACAAGGATATCATCCATTTATGCCATGATCCCTGGTTTGAGAATGTTGGCCTCATTCTGTAATACATAGGTGATGTAATGCTGAAAAGTAGCCAGAGCATTACAAAGCCTGAAGGCCATATATTTCCACTCAAACAGGCTGTATGGCATGATGAAGGCGGTTTTTGGAATGTTGGCAGGCTTCATAGGTATCTGCTCATAGGCTTTACAGAGATCTAAACACAAGAATAAAGTGTATTTGCTGGCATCATATAAGAGGTCCTCAATGTAAGGTAGTGGATACACATCTTTGATGGTGATATCATTCAATCTTCAGAAGTCAACACAAAGGCAGTACTTCTTGCCTTAGTGGATAAATACTGTGCATGCTGCATACTGGCTGTTGCTGTTCTATATAATCCCACTCTCAATTAGATCACTGAGGATCTGTTCATATTCTGCTTCTAAATTCTTGGGTACTATTTGAACTGGCAACTGAATGGGGTGATCACTCTTGGTTTCAATTGCATGTTGTTCCCCAACAGCCTTACCAACACTAATAGATCCATAATTGAACACATAATGGTGCTGGCACAAAAGAGCAGATAGTGCATCACATTCTTGTGGACTCAGGTGCCCATGAGTCTTCTCATTTACAATGGGGATCCAGACTGGATCACTGGGTTCACTCAGATCATGAATAGCAGTGAGAACAGGTAAACAGGCAGCAGCTTTAATTTTGAGTTGGACCAGAGTCTCAATGATAGATACCTTGGTTGGATCCACTCAGATCAAATGTGCAGAACTATTAAGCACAGTAATATAAGTCTTGCCACAGGAGACATGACAGAGGTCCGGAGAAAGATGTAGACCACAAAGGCATCTTCCCCTTTGTCCCAAAATCATGACATCACCCTTGTAGGGAGAGTTAGTTACCAGTGCCAAGGTTCCACAACAAAGTTGTCAGATAGCGTTAGTAGAATTTCTTGGTTGTAAACAGCTGTAAGCTCTTCCTAAGGCTCACTTTCACAGATTGAGATTGTGTTATTTCCATAATCTATTACACAGGCGTTCTTCTCAAGGAAATCATTTCCAAGAATGACATTGTACAGCAGGGGCTGATTGCAGGTATCTACAACAATAAGGTCCACTAGGAAACATTCTTGGTGGATTTGTAATTCGAGGTCATTTATTTGACCCTTCAGTGAAATGATGTTCCCCAAAGTGTCCAACAAGTGCACTGTAGATGGTAACAGATCCTCTCTTTGCAGGAAAAGCTTGTTGCAACAGGTGTCACTTATTTTGGAAGCAGAGGCTCCCATATCAATAGTAACATTGATTAACAATCCATTCACATCTGTGGGGATGCTGTTAGTACACAATAACAAGGTTATCAACAAGACATCATGGACACAGTTTTCAGGAGGCAGCACTCCATCTAATTTAAATGACTGACAGACTCAACTGGGGTATTGGGAGTACACACTTCAGTTGACAGTTTGTCAATGATGAAACCATCTCCATCTGCTATTAGGCAGATAACTGTACCACTCTGTGTACAAATGTGGGCTGATTGTCATTCAGTATCAGATTTTTTCTGCACTACAGCAGAACTTGAAGAGGTCAGTGTCTTCGAGGCAGTTTGACCTGTCTTTAAATCACTGGCATCTCTCTCAATGCAAGTTGTATTTTGCAGCATGTAAATGATGCTAATTGCCTTTTTAATAATAGAATTCAAGTGGTCCTCCAGATCACATTTGAGTTTGAGGCAGCTCCTTATGGTGGAGGGGAATCCCTGACAAATATACAAAAAGAGATCATGTCACAAGTATTTTGGCATCAACTTGCTAAGTTGAAAGAGTCTATTGACCTGTGTAATATAGGTCCTGAGGTATAGGTACAACAATCATTGCAAATTCTAGAATAATGAGACAATGCCAATATGGCACTAAGAATGGGTAAGAATAGAATCAAGGCTTGGTAATGGCATTGGATGACAGAATTGAAAATGTAGAATTACATATGAGATGAAGTTGTACATTGATGGGTGGTGAAGTAATTCACAGTCAGGGGAAATCCATCCCAGCTGATTCACACCCAGTGGAAAAATGAAACCAAATACAATAAGAAAACACTAGAACAGTTCTGTATCACGTCAGGGTCACCATGTAGAATTGTGGGGAGTGTATAGCAGCTCAAGTGGTATGAAGGTTGCAGAAGATTACCATTGCCAAGAGTGGCCCATACTCTAACAAAACAAATGAAGATTGGTAGTTTGCCAATTTCACTGTAGAAAAAAGAAAGGAACCAAAACCATTTCTATGCTGAAGCCAAACCATTAGAAACCATCCTTACCAGCCAAGGTGCTAATTGTGTGTCTCAAGTTTAATTTCTTGCTCAATAAAACAAATTTAGCTCAATGTTTGTTATCTCAGCTCATGTAATAAAATATTAATAATGTGTAATTACCATGTATTCACATGTGCCAATTGCATAATATATTTGTAAAGTGTGATGTTTTAAGTGCATGTAAAATTGATTGAATTAGTTCTTTTATTCCCTATACCTATGTGTAGCCTTAAAGTGACCAAAATATGGGCTCACATCTGTCAACCACCAACTTGCATGGCATCATGCCAAAGTGATATCCATGAAGAGAATTCCAAACTTGCAAAAGGTGCTACCATATGTGTCTCTAGCTGTTAATATCTAGCTCAATAAAGCATTTCTCATTAGCTCTTATTTCTCTGCTCATGTAATAATAATAACAGCATATAATTGCCATGCATTCACATTAGCTGGCAGCTTGTTATTGTAGAGTCATGGGGAGTGTCTAACAGCTCAAGTGGCACTGGGTAACACATAGTACAGACTGAAGGTTGATTTACCATCACTGAGAGTGACCCACATTCCAACAAAGCAAATGAACATTGGTAGTTTGTCAATTTCACTATAGAGAAAACCAAAACCATTCCCCAAGAAGGCATTCCAAATAGCGACCAATTCACATGGCATCACACTGAAGCCAAATCATGAGAAACCATCCTTACTCGCCAAGTTGCTAATTGTGTGTCTCTAGTATTAATTTCTAGCTCAATAAACAAATTTAGCTCAGTGTTCTTCTTATCTCAGCTCATTAAATAAAATATAATCACATGTAATTGCCATGTATTCTCATTCACCAATGGCATTTTACATTTGCATTGTGTTGTTCTTAAGTGCATGTATGAACTGATCAAAGTTAACAGTTTTTTATTCCCTATAAATATATTAGCCCTAAAGTGACCACAATATGGGCTCACATCTGTCAAGGAGCAAGTTTTTGCCCCAGGCACAGTGGAGTTCCTCCCACATTATCACCAGATGTTACAGTTCTATTATCATAAAATCAATAACAGATCTAAAAAGTTAGCAGTATAATAAATGATAGAAAGCAAACATTATCCAGCAAGAGCATGATTTATTTTGACAATTGCAACAATAGGTTCCCTAATTTATACAGAGAAAAAGGTAAATATTTACCATTTACAAAATTCACTTATTTCCCTTGCAAATTAAATGAGCAATTTACATGTACTCTTAATTGAGGGGACAATTAAAGCAAATTCAAAAACTAAGTTTGAAACACTGAAAATTAGTAAAAATCACTAAGTTAATAATGGAAATAGCACCAAATTAATTAAGAGAGTGCCAATAAGTAAAAATAAATAAAGGGCCCCAAGAGACTCTACAGTAGCTAGTAGCTATGGTTGGTTAGAATCTGTATAAAAAATTTTTTGGCTAGTTAAAGCACTGGTAACATGGTAGACTTCCTGCAATCCAAAGTGAGGTTCCATCTTATTTGTAGGGTTCAACATCTTTATAAAGGTTGTAATGGAGCTTCCTCAAACAGTGTTATAGTTAACTATTAAATGATAATTATATGAGGAGTCCTGCAGTAGTCACCATGTGGTTTTAATTCAACACTAGTTTTACTGAAGCTACAGTTTAATAATCAACTCCTCCTGCCATAGTACCCTTTCTAGTAAAAGTTAAAGTAAAAGTAAATTGGAGATTGTAATGGGGGAAAGTAGCCACACTCAGAAACCCCAATACAGATAACCTTGTAAAAAAGTTGTTTAAGACTAGAGCCCTAAGTTGATAAAAATAAAGAATCCCTTACTCTTGGGTGCATTAAATGGAACCAGTGGAACCTATATGCTAAGTTAAAATAATCTAAACTCAGTGCAATCCTTGTCTCATACAATTTAGGTGACAGCAATAATAATCAATTTAAATAACAAAGGAAATGCAGTTCTACAAAAAATCTTAACAATATACCTAGCCCTGTGGAATTGACATGCTATTCAAGCTGTACCATGTCTAGGCACCCTTAACTACATGTATGAATTTAGAAACACAATATTTTAAATAAAGCAAAAGTCAAAATAAACCAAACTGAATTTACTGAAAGTAAATGGAAGTGAAAAAACAAATGAATAAATCACATTTATATATACTAACAAAACTGGTAGTGCAAATAGAAGTGCATACTGTAAAAATATGGACAAATATCAACTGGTACAATCTAGTCTTCTGCTATCAATTTTACTGTGTCAAATTAGCATAAATTTAAATAACTAAAAATATACCACCATTTCATTTAGTCAAATAATCAATTGAATAATTTTGTAAGTCTAAAGTGTAAATTGAGAATTCCAAGTAAAGAGTAAAACAAAGTTTT
>CABFPE010000671.1:266356-279006 GCA_900660155.1 Hofstenia miamia | reverse complement strand
CCCCCCCCCCTCCGTCAGAAAATCCTGGGTACGCCCCTGGTAATTATAATTGGAAACTTCACGAGTCTTTGTGTGCTTGCCTGTGTTTTTAATTTGTAACAAAGCATTTAAAATTTTCGTAAAACTAATAAAGCAGTACATTAAGTACACTAGCTAAATTATTGCACTTTATTTTATATATTTATATTTTACTTTCATCTATCCACTTGAAATTCTGGCTGAATTTGTGTGCGAGTGACTTGTTGAACCATCTCCAAAATCATGCAATATGATCTCCGGTTGATCACAAAAGCTATCAGTTCGCCAAATGCTAGACACGTATTGTGGTGGTGAAGACATTTACGCAAGTAAAAATTGCGCAGCTGGTAATGACGCAATGCAACCAGGGTTTTCAAGTACTCGGAATTTTAAAAACTCCAACTCGCATTAATTCGCAAAATTTCATCAAAAAACTCTGACAAGAATTTATTAATACTTTTACTCATATTCGAATGAAAATCCCTTTAAAAATAAATTATTTTAAATTTGAAAAAATGTCGAACGAATTCGGAATAGGCCTATTCTTCAAAAATATATTTGAGCTTAAATCGTAAATATTCAAACTCGATCCGAGTAACTAATTCAATTAGAAAATTTTGAGTACGACTATATTATTGCTTGGTTGGCCACTAACGTTGAATTAGCAAATGAAATCCGCGGGCACTATTTGTACGAGTGTATATTAACAAATACAGTTGGCCAACCGGCTACGCGAGTTTGAATTAATTAATACATTCCAACCGGCGGTTTCAGTTAATCCTTAAGTAGACTTGGCCGCTCGCCGTTTCAGTAGTTGGCCAACCGGCGACGTGCGCGCAATTAGCAAATACGCTCAATGTAAGCATTTAAATTTGTAGTCAGCAACATCAATAATAAATAGCAAATAACTAATTTATATGTTTAAGCACAATTCTGAGATTAAACAGTTGCAAATAAATTCCTTTTTGGAATTCATTTCATGGAAAGTCAAACCATTAACATCCTTGTTCAAATTAGTTTGTAAAAGAGCCTCTGTGTAGATTGCAAAATTGTCTAATTGAGCTAAGAGCTTGGTAGCTATGAGTCGCATTATCAAAGCCGTTATTTTGAAGCTAAGTCTTGTTTTCATAAAAACTTTTATTTAGAGATAGAAGAAATATTATGAGCTTCGTCAAAAAGACAATTTAGTTGACTGACTGGGAAAATTACTAATTGCATTTTCCGATTCTAGGAGAGCTCTTATTTTTCAATTTTGATCGCACAATTGTAAATCGGTGTAAATTGCAATTATAGACAGACTAATAGTGATATAATATAAAGAATTGCTTTTTGTGATATTGTGTAACGCAGCAACTAGAAAATTATAAAAGTCGTCATTTGTATGATAGTATTCAGTGATAGTAAAATCAAAATTTGTGTTGCCAATCTAATATTTTTAAAATATTCTATTTATTGAAACACTAGTTTGAATAATTGATGCGAGTAACGAATTTTGATTTAATCTTGTTAGTGAAAAGTTGTAATACAAAATTGAATCTGATGATCACGTTTGAGGGCTCAGTATTTCCCTTCTATTACTTAATCTATCCTATGTTTTATTAGGAAAACATGAGCAATTTGTTAGTCGCAAAAATTCAACTTTGTTGTTTTATTACCAAAGTTAACATGATCTCTAAAATTATCATCTCCAACCTATTTTAATAAAGCTAAATCATCAACATATAAAAATTTTAGCTGTATCTCTTGCTTTTTAGGATAACCCAAATGTCCCAAATATCTTAGATAATGAATATTTAAGAAAAATATTTGATTTGAATTTAATTAAGTATTAATAACAGCCGAACCTTGTTTCTTGAACGACCTGTAGGTCAGACATCAAAATTGAGAAATTTTTCTTTTTAATTTGAACAAAAATTGGATTTTGATGTTAGACTTCGTAGTGTTTGATCGCTCAGCATTCCTCCAAGGCAAGTCAGCGGAAGCATTTAAGTGAAAAATAATATACATATATAGCTTGAATTTAGGAGTTACATTGCTTTGCGCTTCTTGTTATTTTTCAATACAATTTCATATATTACAAGAATGTTAAAATAAGGGTGTGCAAACAGATCACTTCTCGAAGATGGTATTGAGGTGGATTATGAATAAAACATGTTAGATTGAACTTTTGAACACCGCTGGTTTATTACATAAATCAAAACATACAAGACGGAATATATATGGATGAAATTTACCAATATCAAGATATTTACAATAAACCAAGTATTGAGTGTTTATTCTTAATCAATGCAAAATTGGTATTTATTTGGCAAATCATATCTATTTGTAGAGCGTTTTGTGCAATCAGTTTTAAATGAAGTTCAATCATTTCGTAAACAAATTTCCTCTTTAAATATTTTCAAAAGTGTTCTTAAGTTTTCTTATTAAATTATTGTTGAACCTGGCTTATAACTCGGGAATATGAAGGAACATATCTTATTACACAATCCATTTAGGATTGAGCAAGAACAATATACCTTTCGATACCAAGTTCTAAATTTTGTGTTCATTTTTCAAAGCTCTAAACTACGTCTATATTCTTATATTTTGCTATCAATTGATCGATCAAATTCTGGAAAATAAATATTTTTTTTCTAAGGGCTATAAAAATAGATTAGAAAGTGATTAGAAATTTAATATAAGTAAAGTAATAATTTAAGCATGTAAATTGCAAATGGAAACTCCAAATTATAAGTTTGTATATTCCATTTAATATATGTAAAATCGAAATTGAATATATTTATTTCAGCTTGAAAACCTTATAAACTGCTTGATAAATGCGACTGTTTTTCAATACCTGTTTTTCCTTTCTACAACAGATTCTGAACTTTTTATCAAGTATTTAGGAATAATATAATAATTCACATAAAACATCATAAATGAAATATAAAGGAAAAATACTATATGTATATACATTTAGGTAACCGTAGAAAATACTTAATGGTTCACGTTGCCTCCCATCTTGAGATCTCTCATATTTAAGCATCTCTGGAAAGTTTTCTGTACGTGATTGCGTACTTTCATGCATAGCATAGGAATTATCTTGGGAACGGTGATATCAATAATTTCCTAAACGATGTTTGAAATATTTATTTTAATAGAGCTTGAGGAAAATTTTTTGAGATTTAGTTAGACTTCCGATGCGCTTTTTGAAGCCAACCTTAGTAATTGAATACGTTGTAATTCTTGCGTTTCTAGTATGAGACTTAACGTGAATAGCATTATGAATATTTTTGATTTGTGTTCATGTATCTGACAGAAACGGCCTCTATTCTGTAGGATCATCTCCCAAAATTGAACCCACTTTGATTATTTCAATTATTACATGGCGGTTTTTCCTTTTGATGTTGCCAATTTAGCTGAGCAACGTGTAACTTTTGTTGGCAACCCAATGTTTCTATTCAAAAATAAATTCCAGTTAGTTCCATCAGTGTCTTTGACATTTTTTCATTGCCAATTTTCATCCGTTATCAAGGGCACATACGTAGTTCGTTTCCATTTTGGTTCTCCTCCGAATTCATGGTGTATGGTTGCGAAATATTTTTTTAACTGAATACTGCTGGCACTTTTTTTGGCGGTACATCATCTTCAGACCATTCGCTGTGGTAATTTGTACGACATTAGCAGCTGCAATTGTTCTCCAATCTTCTGAATTTCTAATTACTCATTCTTTTTCTCACATAATTTCTACAATTAGTTCTCTGCTTTTTCAAAGGAGTCTTTCATTTTGAAGGAATGATCAAAGTAAAAAATAGTGAGGCAGTAACTATATGCACATTCGGTATCACAAGGTAGCGTCTCAAAAAACCAAATAAAAAAGTAAGGTGTCTCACGATTCGCCAAAATCGAAATTGTATTTTTGTATGCTTTTGAACCACTCATTGTTGACAAATATCGAATACTAACTAATATTTGCGTCCCTCTCTCGTAATTAGTAGATACATTTGCGATTAGAAATGAAAATCATGTCACATGATTAGCTTTGCAAACTATTCTCGTTTGCATCACTGAAGTGAAACTATTGTGCAATGTCTGATAACGTTAAATACGTTGGCTTTCCTGGAAAAGGGTATCGTGTAGAGATGGCCAGGTGCCGAAAATTTACGCCCACGTCCGCCCCGGTCCAAGAAACTTTTGGCTCGACCCGAATCCGGCTCTGTCCATTTAAATTAATGCCAAATTTCTTTAATTTGTCGATTTTGATAATTATATGATACTAATGTAAAATTTTCAAAAATGAATTTTATTTTTTAACTTTATAATTATAACTCATATAAAATTCAATGTTTTTGCGTGCACTGTTGCTGTCCATTTTTTTGGCCCATCTTTTACACTTCTTCGCCCCATGCCCATCTCTGTTATCGTGTGATGGGGAAATGGACTGTACAGTTTCCGGTTTTTTACTAAAGTTGAAATGCAAAAGAAAACGGCCTCGTATGCAGAAATAGTAACCGGGAGACGTCGTCTACGGTCGTGTTTATCGCGTATTCATGTAGAGTTGAATATTTTTAATTTGAATTTTGTATGTATTCGATTTGAAGTATGCAAATTTGTAATTTGAAGTTATAATTTTCAAATTGAAAATGCATATTTTATGTATGACCGTTTTAATTAAGCTAAAAAGGTGTCATTTTGGTGAAATATCAAATGTATGTGATTGTTTAAACTTAAAATTGATAATTGTATTGTTCGTGATTTTGTACACCGGATGTGTTGAATTTATTAACAGTTGCAATTGCAATCGGACCGAAATTTTAGGCACAATTTAGGATTACCAAGTTTAAGTCAATTCTAAGCGATAAGTCTAAACGCTACCAAAATATATTGAAATTTCGATATTAATTTAGTTATGTAAATTAAAATTTGAAAATGTGCTGAATGTACTGATCTAGTCTACCTGTAATATATTAACTTGACATCATTCATGTTCGGGCTTCGTAAAAATTTATTTTTTGAATAATTATCACAAATTTAAGGAAAAGGTTTAGTGTTTCTGAAAATATATATAAATCTAGAGCTTCCATTAGTCATTATCATGAACGTAACCATATTTTTTAGTTAACAGCGTAGGAGGGTTTCTGCACGATCTTAAATACATGACCTGACATGAAATTTTACATGTTTTGAATTAATACAAAGACATATTGCTCTCCGTAGCTTATATAAGCACAAACAGTACTGTATTAGTTTGTCAAAACTTTACTACAAACATTTAGTTTAGTCAACAACAAATTTAATCATAAGTTGTTCACATTTGGTAGTTTATTCCAAACAAGTTTGAGCATTTGCATATATTTCCCTTACGGCTAGGTTTTTAGGTCCTAGAGCCTACTAAGACATTCAAGCGTGTGATTGGGTTTCTTAGACTTAAATTTTATTATGTAATATAACATTTCTATTTTCACTCAAGCCTACGTTTAAATACCTGTAATATTGTAAAAAAAATTGAACTTGTGAATTGCTCAAACACTATCAGCGCTTGTATCTCGATATTTAAATTAAAATAATTGTTCGCATAATTCTGAGTTTGTTTAAGACAATGCGGCTTTAATGGAAAGACAATTTCCATACCAATCTACAACACAAAAGAAGACATCAAATGCAAGCGGTTTACGTATGTATATTTTTTCACTAATTGCTTAGAATACTCAAGTTATATCATACAACTTTTGTTTTACAAAATTGTGGATCTGCTTTATGATTAAAATGCACATATCTCCTAACTAGAAACAATTATATCTACGATTTTTACTGAGTTATTTTTGTTTATCAAACTAAACTACATATATTTGCTTATATGATTTCGCATGGAATACTTCAATATTTCATCTGTAATTTGAACTTATACTACTCTATTTTTTATTAATTATTCATTAATCGAACGCATAATTCATGTACATGTATGATCATTTTTTGAAATATGACTCAAGCAAGTTTTTTAATGATGTTGAATTGCACTACTTCATCTACTTAAAACTCGTAGTTTTTTATAAACTTTACAGATACAATTTCCTTGCCAAACTCATTTTTGTTCGATTATTCGAACTGATAAATGATTTTGTGAATTGAGTAATTTTGTATTTAACACTAAAACTGCCAAATGTGTTAAAATTGACTCAAATTATAATTTTGTTTACTTGCTAATACATTCATTAACAACAATACCAGGTATATTCGCCTCCAATTATATAGATAATCCATTTGAATATACATGTGTAATTTTTTTCATTCTTTTAAATAATGTTCTACTTTGAAATGCTCTTTAAAAAAGAATCTCAAGGAGTAGTGGCATTTCTGGTGTTAAACAGTTAAAATATTTTTAACAATTGGTTTCGGTCTTTGTTACATTATTAGACAATGATTCAGTATAAATCTAACGCTCATTAAATATTTAATGAAAGATTTCTAGTGAATTGTTTGCATGCATATTACATTTCAATACGATTGTGTAATACATGGTATTTGGTAAGTGCAATTTAACACATTTCTATTTGTTACATATGCTATCGATTACTTAGAAATGGGAAACGAGAACACGCCTACATTTAATACATGAATAAACAACCATCCATTTTTTCATTTTTAGTATATCACTAACTTATTGTTCAAACGTTTCTCTCACCTTATAAACTCTGAAATCCCTTGTTGCTTCTAATATACTTTTTACTTTAGTAATTGTTTTACACCCATACCAATGATTACGAATTTAGTTTTTGTATTTACATCAAAATATTTCAATTTAGGATTCTTTACTCAGCCAAAGGGTTTGCTTTACATTAGCCACACTCTACAAGCATGGGTATGTTTTGGTACTTAGTTTATCAAATTTCTTCCTATTTTAAGTTTAAATATAATTTAACAAGGGTCCTTAGTATTGTATTGTATTTTTATTTCAATCAAGATTACATGTTTAACCGATTTTTGAAAGTTTGTTTTAAATTATGTTTTATATCTACATAGATGATAAATTGTACTTATTCTTTTAAGTCGGTGACATTTCTTTTTCATTTGGATATACAATTCATTTTTGAAGAAATATATTCCTATATTACATACTTAGAATGCGTTTCTGATTGTGTAATTATACTAGTATATTTAGGGCGATCGAATGTGGGCTTTTTCCATTGGCTTATACTTAGTGTTCATTTCCACTGACAATAATTTACGTTTAACAGCTATTAACGCGATGAGTGGTGCTTTATCAATGTTCTTCTTTTGTAGTCCCATTGGATATTGGATTGATTTGATGTCACGATTATGTGGTGAGGTTTCTTATAGATGTTAGTTATTGGGTTGCCAACTAGTTCCGCCGCTTCCAATGTTTCTTTTATGGCATAATACAAATAATTATTCATTTAATAATGAATTCTCTTGTGTGCTATTCAACTTCTTGAAAAAATTTCGCTAGCCTTGACTCGAAAAATTCATCCTACCTCAACCCCTCGGTTCTACACGGAATATTAAAAATTTGGTTATTTGAGACATAATTTTTGAATGACTTTACTTAGACAAATATTGTTAGCATAGGTACATTACTTAATGTTGATTCGTTATGTAATGTTCTGTTAGGTTAAAAGCTAATTTCATTGCTATTCAACAATCAATAGCCAAGATTGATAATNAGTAGGGATCCTCTAAGTTGCTCTACCTACGTATTCCTTTAACCCTAGTGCTTCTGCGTCTACAGTTTCCCTTTCCTTCCCTTATGCCTTGCCATGTACAGCCTATCTACATCTCCATTTAAGTTGAATGCTATCTCTGCTGCTAGTATCTTCCTTGTCTCCCTGTCTAATTCCCTCAGTTCATTCTTGTTCCACCTAACTATTCCTGCCGAATATCTCAACACTGGTATCGCCCACGTATTAATTGCTGTTCTGCGCATTCAATGCTGACTTCTGTAGTACCTTCCTTACTCTCCTCGTGTATTCTTTTCTTAACCTCGTCCTCATTTCCCCACGATCTGTTTATCTTTCTCTATCACACCTAAGTACTTGCACCCCTCTTTGACTTCCTTAATCTTATCCTCACTGCTCGTCCTCAAACCATCTCCATCTATGCACTTGCCTCTGGTCATTGTCACTGTCGCACACTTTCCTAATCCAAATTCCAACCCAGAATCTCTGCTTGCTTTCTCCAATATCGTCACTTGCTTCTGCAACATCTTCCTTGCACTAGCATACATCTTCATGTCGTCCATGTACCACAGGTGACTCACTGCTCTACCATTCTTCTCCAACTTATATCCTATACCTGTCTCCTTTAACTTTTCTGTGATGGGGATTAAGCTAACTACAAACAGTAGTGGTGCTAAGCTGTCTTCCTGGAATATGCCTTGCCTAAACCTCAACCTGTGCCTTCTATCTCAGTCTGCCACTTTCCCATCTCTCTTCCTAGAAACTCAACCCATTTCCGTGAAACTCCATTGGCCTCTAGCGTACTCAATACCCACCTATGTGATATGCTGTCATATGCCTTCCTGTAGTCTAGATGCTAAATGTATTCTTGTTTATAATTCTAATAATCTATATACCTTTAACACCCATTCAAAACTCAAAAATTTGTTAATTTGTAATTTATAAATTTTTCAAGATAAACTTTCATTTTCATTATGTTTTTGCACATTTATGGAATTTTAATATTTTAAAGGGTTTATACATGAGGTTTGTTATCACAATTTTCATTTTTACCTACCATTTTTGGTTCGTCTCCAAAGTTTAGGAGGGTTAGAAAAGAGATCCTTGTTTTACACCCATACCTATGATTACGAATTTAGTTTTTGTATTTACATCTGAATATTTCAATTTAGGATTCTTTGCTCAGCCAAAGGGCTTGCTTTACATTAGCCACACTCTACAAGCATGGGTATGTTTATTTCAATAAACATTACATGTTTTATCGATTTTTGAAAGTTTGTTTTAAATTATGTTCTGTATCTACATAGATGATAAATTGTACTTTTTCTTTTAAGTCGGTGACATTTCTTTTTCATTTGGATATACAATTCATTTTTGAAGAAATATGTCCCTATATTACATTCTTAGAATGTGTTTCTGATTGTGTAATTATACTAGTATATTTAGGGCGATCGAATGTGGGCTTTTTCCATTGGCTTATACTTAGTGTTCATTTCCACTGACAATAATTTACGTTTAACAGCTATTAACGCGATGAGTGGTGCTTTATCAATGTTCTTCTTTTGTAGTCCCATTGGATATTGGATTGATTTGATGTCACGATTATGTGGTGAGGTTTCTTATAGATGTGTTAGTTATTGAGTTGGCAACTAGTTCCGCCGCTTCCAATTTTTTTTATGGCGTAATACAAATAACTATTCATTTAATAATGAATTCTCTCTTGTGTTATTCAACTTCTTGAAAAAATTTCGCTAGCCTTGACCAGAAAAATTCATCCTACCTCAATTCCTCGGTTCTACACGGAATATTAAAAATTTGGTTATTTGAGACATAATTTTTGAATGACTTTATCTAGACAAATATTGTTAGCATAGGTACATTTCTTATTTTTTGATTAGTTATGTAATGTTGTGTTAGGTGAAAAACTAATTTCATTGCTATTGAACAATCAATGGCCAAGATTGATTAACCTCTTTGCATACTACATTTAACTCAGATAACTCATTTGCATTCTCAAAGCCCCATAGTTTTCAAGATTTCAACCAAAAAATGTGTGCAATATAATGTATCTCTAAGTAAATTTGGAGGAAAAATGGAAAATTTGAATTTCACCTGATAACCTATTTGCATTCCGGGACAGCAACGTGAAATAGAAATCGCCACATAGCCTTGGTAAAATATCAAAAAGTTGTGAAACCATTCCAACGGTTGAACATAGAGTTCTTTTCTTCTTTGACCGTGTATTGCCTTTTTGTGCCCGGTGACATCAAAATTTCTTTGATCGTTCGATATTCGATTGATTTCGAGAGCAAAATCGAAATTTCAATCGATTGTGGGACTGATCAACTTTTCGATCGCTTTTTCTTATCTACTCACAAATAGTTTTGAGGACTATGAAAACATAACATCTCTAATGCAAAAATTCTTTATTTTTATTCACCATGGATTTTTTTGACATGACAGTTGCCTACAAAGAGCAGGCGCGTACCTAGGGGGTCGTTGGGTGCGAACTAACCCCCTTTTTAGATAACCTGCCCTTTTGGAATTAAAGATACACCCCTAATAAATGGTTGATCGTTGACCACGTGCGTGGTGTTATAAAATTTTCATATTTTATATTATATGTATTAAATTACTGAACCATGATTGTTAATGTACTCATCACTAGAAAAATAACTTTTTCATTTTTTGTAAAAAAAAGAATAGAAATGCCCTTTTCAGAAAAATCCAACCCCCCCTTATAAATTGCTAGGTACGCGCCTGAAGAGACTTTTCTTTTAGTATTTTTTACTTTGAAGTGAACAGCGTGTGCGCGCGCTGTTCCTCTTTCATGCCATTAACAAAATATTTCGCTTTAAAATAATTCCTTTTAGAACTATGACAACTTTAAAAGGCTTGATTGCAGAAAGGATCGATTTTTTTAAAATAGAAATCGAAGTTTCGATTTTCGATGTATCACCGAGCACTATTTGTAATTAGTAATTCCCTCATATTCTAACTATTGAAATGCAAACAATTTAATCACAATGGCTTTAACTTGCTGCCAACCTAATATTTTCGAATTATATTGTTTTCATAAATTCATGACAGTCTAGAATTTTCAATATTATTCTTTGTTTGCACATCTTTGCATCGATTTGCAATTTAATTTATTCATATGCTTAGTTGTGAAATGGATTTTTACATTCTTTTTAGATACAGAGTAAGTAGATTCTTTGTTGAAATTGTGACTTTCTTAACACAAATTCTGTAATCATTTAGCTGTTCGTCTGTGTGATATAAATCATATTTATTATTTGACCGATTAACATAGACAAGAAGATTTTCGTTGACAATCAATAATTACGCAAATTCTAAATTCTATTGATTGATATATCAACACGTCGAATTAAATCATTTATATAAAGTATTACGTCTCTTAACTTTATCAAATAGTTGCAAAATACATTTATTCAAATAACTTCCCCTCAAAGCTTGAGTGTTAAAACATGCCAAATAAGTTGGAAATCAACTCAGACGTATCATGTAAGCAAATCAAGTTAGCAACAAATGTTCTTTAATATAGCTAAATTACTGACATCTCTTTGATAAACTTATAAGTAAATTTGCAGCATATAGTGGGCGATACCATCACTCGATATTTGTGTTTTTCTCATCTCTTTGCTTTAAAAACACTTATGGTTCTTTATGTGAGAGCTTGAGCAGTGATAACCCATTCATTTGATTATATTTTTAACCCCTATAATGGTGTTGTTGTGAATTGACATTTAACTATTAATGTAAATGAGATCCAATCAACAACAATTTCTAAGCGGTATCAGGGAATTCAATAGAATGGATTTTGATATATTGCCTAAAATAACACTCTGGACTGAAAAATTAATAATATTTTCGTATAAGTATTTATTTTGAAAGGCTGCTGACCAGTCTAATCTTTGAGTTTTCATTTTAGAGCTCAGACTAACACAGAGTTGGCCATCCAGCATTTCTCCTTTGGATTTAACGGGAAACAATTTTCTGTGGAATATATTTTGGGACATCCCTGCTCGGAATTAGTGATGTATGAATATAAATTAGGAAAATGAAATATAACAATTTTAAAATTTATTTTATTTGATGTTGGGAAAAGCATAATATATACGCAAAGATTTAATGTTTTGATAAAAACTACTCCTCTAAGAAATCTAGTTAATTTATGCACGGTACGTCTGTACTAGTTGCACACAATGGAGAGCATATTTCGTTTTAAGCAAAAATAGTTTAGTTTAACAATGTGTGAAGGTACTTCTCACTTATTTTTATCATGTCAAGAAATTTTGTTCTTTTCATTGTCACGAGATCATTCAAATCGGAAGATCAATACAGAGACCTAGTGTGCTATAATGAAACGCAAAAATTTAAAATGTGATTCTCTCATTAAATGCAAATTTTAATAATTTATGAATTTGAAGAAGGCATTTCCTGTGATTATTAAATGAACTTAAATTATTCCTATAAAATGATCACTTTTCTGCATGCTCTTGCTTGCAATTCAACTTTTATTAATTTTTACATTTTTATGCTATTCTTTATGCATAGTTTTTGTTAATTATGTACCTCTGGTCAGTTATGTAACACTGGAAAGAGTACTAACTAAATTTAATATAACATTATCAGAGCTTACCATTTTGCTGTTAATAGCTAAAGAAGCTGTTAACAGCAAACAGCAACCCTTTTCCTGTTAACAGCAGCTGTTAACAGCTGCGATATTTTTTACTTAGTTCTTAGTTTGAGTCAATAAAAAATTAGTAGATCGGCTCTGACACTGAAAGGATAAGAGCAGGAGGTTTTTTGATGGTCTTGATCATGTAATAATATTGAAAAAATGCATTTCCCGACTTAGTTTTTAAATGTTTTTAATGTTTTGCCAAGTACTTTTTTATTTAACTAATCAACATTACTTTAGGGGGGGGGGGGGGG
>CABFPE010000671.1:240180-253070 GCA_900660155.1 Hofstenia miamia | reverse complement strand
CTTTTCTCTACAAGTGAATTTCTTTTTCACAAGTTGCCGTGTAATAAAAACAGAACGAAAATCCCGATTTGATTAAATATAATTGGCATTTAATATTAGAGTCAAATAATTTTAAAATGTTATTTAAATACTCTTAACAACATTCTATCATGTATTTCATTAATGGATTTTGCTACCGATTTTAATGGCAACATTATTGATTTTGTTTCTACTATCATTGATAATGTGACTACTTTCAAAATTATTCCTCTTTATAAAAGCTTTTCAGATAATACAATACTTGCATTAAGATTAAGGTTGCCTACTTCTGCCTTTGATTTTGAGTTTCCGTTTCCCTTAATCATGATACTCTAGATGAGTTCCTTTTCTCAGGTGCATCCATCTTGTCTTAAAAAAGTTCTGATATGCTAACTTTTTTAGATTCTTCATATATTGAGTTTTCTACTTACTGGCAGGACTGCTCAAATATTAATTTAATGTAAAGAATTTTCTTAAAAATTCATTGGTGAAAATGGGGAAAATGAAAAATTAGTTAGTAATGGAAAACTAATTTCCATTTTAGGATAACATATAATAATGCAGGAATTCATTAATTTCATTGTATTTTCAAATCGAATTCTTCAAATATTTGTGTGAAGTGTGTAATTCTATTGACTGTGTGCCTTTAGGTTGCATACTAAAACACTTTAACTGATAGCAATCTATCACAAAGGGAGCATAAATTACATAGTGAGGGTTGGCACTTTTTCAGCCAAACAATTCTCAAACCTTCCAAATTCCTCTCAAATGTTCCAAATATATTTCTTAATAAACACTTGCACTCATTCTTCTAAGGGAAAATTAATTGTCACTAATAAAAAGCCATTAATTGATTTTACGTTTTCAAAATGGCCATTATTGCAATTGTTGTATAGCTTTGTTTAGTTGTCATTCCTTAAATAATCAAGTTGAATTATTTATCCATTACACCTTTCAGTGCTACTTTTTATCACAACAAAGCTAGTTGTCTGTCAGGTCCGGTTATCCACATACAAGCTATTTTTGGGATCAATGGTCATTGACCATTGAATTAATGTCAATGTTTTCACTGTGGGTCATTACTTTTTTTGCATCCAACCAAATCTCAAATCTTCCAAATTTATCTCAAATCTTTCAAATTTATTATTAAATTGACACTTTTTCCACCGTTAATTTTTGAGCAGCCCTGCTTACTGGTATGTTTGTTTGATATTATCGTAGGACATGTGTCTTAGACGCTCTGAAAGACGTCGCCTTCCCTGTTACGTCACTTCACACAGTGAGCACCTTTATAAACAACATGATTTCTTAGAAAAAATTGTTGAGTTCGCCTAATCAATCTACTTAATGGTTTTTAAATTCTACTTTTCATTTTGCCAAAATGCTTTCGTGTTACAAAGTCCAATTATTCTTTCCATCAAATTCTGTCCCAAGTGTAGATATTGATATAGCAAACATGTTTAGCGACTAGTTCTCAGTTTCACCTAGAGTCAATTCGTTGCCTCCTGTATCATTTGATTTTTAGAAATCAATCTTGATGAAGGTTTTCAATTTCGTTATTTTTAAGTAAAGTCTTACAACGTAATTAAAGTTTGAAAAATTAAAACCGCCATGTTTGATCGCTTTGTTTCATTAATGTTAACTTTTCAGAGCTTCATCAGCCCACCACACGGATATCCTCAATGTGTTGTTAAAGAACATTGCTATTGCCACGAATTCTTCTTATCTAATTTCCTCTAGGCAATGCTCGCTTACAAAATGTTGGTTTCGTTTACTTTAAGTATGCTATAAGTTTATTTGATTAATTTAACGTACTTTGTCCGATTCACTTTATTCATATTTGAATTCGCTGAAAAGGTTGCATGTAGACAAGTTTTTAGGTTTGTATTTAAGTGTTCAGAAATACAATGCAGGTCTGTCATTTTGTAATCTTCAAAAAATCGTTGTTTGATTGCTTGTGCAACACTGACCTACAATACTTGACATCGTTTTACTGCTTGAACTTTGATAGCCGCTTTTTACTTGTTTCTATAATTTTTTGATAATTTATACATTTACATGTGCTTATTATATTCATAACTGATATAGATGTTCATTCGCACAATTTGGCGTAGTAGAAAATTAAATTTGGTTTATATTGGAAAATTTAGTCCAAGACCGAATAGTTGTAATGTTAGTTCTTTGTTTAGATATAAACGCTATGATGAGAAGAATAGACATGATTCTCGTAAAGGTCTACATATCTGTTCCAGAATTAGCAGTTCGTCAAAAGCCACCGGGTGTGTTATTATATATACACAGTGACGCAGGGTTTTTGCTATGGCTATAGTGGTATGAATATTGTATCATTCTCCATTTGACTATATTTCTCATCAAATAGTATTAATGAAACTAGATCAATAGGAATTTAGTAGATGCAAATAACTTTATTATTAATGGTTAAAATAAATCAGGAAATCTTGGATTGATTAATCTCAGTATAAGGGCGTACCTAAAGGTTTTGTTCATTTGATGATTGCAGGACTTTGTTGATCTACTCATAATTACATTGTACGGGAAGCTGACAACACCTATTTAAGACATACTGCGGATAAAACTAAATCTATGCTTCTTTGAACTACTAACTCTTTAGACTGTAGAGGATAATGAACTCTTTGAATTTCAATTTGATTTTGAAGCAGCGTTTCTAGGAATTAAATTTTATATAGGATGGGGTGATTAAAAAGCCTTGTAGATGGGATAGACATCGAACAGAAAGTTCTTGTTCCATGAGAACCTTCTTAAATAGATTGATGAGATAAATTTTGTTTAGTCGAATTGAAGCCGCTGTTATCGTGGGGGAAGCAAAATCTCAGTGAATCAAACAATCAAGTCATTTCTTATTTACGCACAGCCCGCAGTTGATGGCAATAGTGAAGAATAAATGGATGGAAAGTTTGACAATTTATCATGAGCGATTTGCACAAAATTATCTCATCATTTAAATTGAATAAAAGTGAAAAATGATTTTTAGGCCTTTTTCGCTTTCTGGTTACATTTCATTTCCAAGTGGGAAATATTGGGACAATGATAATGACTTTCATAACCATGCTGTTTGTAACTCCATGAGAAGAGATCACTTGATTGAAATTTTACAATATTTGAATTTTTAAGGTCCAGGTTCTCTGCAAAGCCTGCAGGAAGTGCAAAAGAATTGCTCCGCTCTTTACTGAAGATTCGTTTTTGATTACTTGGATCATATAAACTCACTGCAATTCAGAATACAGCAAACGTAGAGTAGATTTCTGTCAAGCCTGTATTCAAATATTCTATTTGCCTTTTTCAATTGATTTTTTAAATTTAATTCGGGCTTTTTGAAGCATCCATTTTCTCTTACATCCTACTCTGCAATAATTAAATGCTCTAGATTTGCACTTAAAGATTTGAAGAAGTCAGCATATATAAATTAGGAAAGTTCAAAACAGTTTCCCTAACGAATGAATATCAAATATGGCAAAAGTAAATCCATAACTCACAATCACTTTAATAAAATATTATATAAACCTAAAATTAGATCATTTTCATGAATTTCTAAGCCTAGTGAAAAATCTAGGCTGACTCAACAGATAAAGTACAGTTGTAGACATTGCTTTAATTTAACTTTAAACAATGTGGTTTCTATTGTAAATCTCCAAATTTAATGAAATTTTCATTCAGTTTTTTAAAGTTTTTATTTTAGGGGCTGAGCCTTCAAATAATGCCACTGAAGAAGAGCCTGATGCTACTTTCGTACGATCGTAAGTAATTTAAATTTTTTTTGATTCATTTCATCCCAGATATAATCCGTCACATCTTTCAATGTTCGGTTATTGGTTTTCTTTTTTTGTGAAGTATGAGCGATTGATTATATTTTGTCGCCTTCGATTGATGTAACTATCAGTAATATTGGATTGAAACTGTACTGTGATGAGATGATCATATTCTATCTTATATAGATGTGTGACTTTTAGCTGGGTTCCTCGCGAAGATGAAGTTGGTGGGTTCGAAAATTCAACGAACCACGATTTGTCTAACTGTGTGTTAAGGTAACTTAGCTGTACTTCATGCATTAAGTTTAAGCCACAGTAGTTCGCAATATTTTCAAACCTCCATTCTCTGCTGATTGGTTTTTTGTTCACAATTATAACAAGTGGCAAGCATTTTATGTTATTGCGAACTACTGTGGAGGAAATCTGCTTCCGTACCGTACTGCACGATCTTGTTGCATGGTGGTCGTTGCTTTAGATTTTTTTGAGAGTTTCTTTATTAAAATTTCATAACTAAGGTTTGCTAACAGTTGTAATTGGTGTTGTCTATTGCATCATTTTTGCAGTAATATAATTCCTTAATCCTCATCAGCTCATTCGTTACAACATCATTGTTTTAACAACAATTTTTCTTAGCAGCAAGGTCTGCGCATTTTACTGTACCTTTAATATCATTGGAAAGCCTTAGAATTGGACGCTATGTTCTTTCTAAGCTTATCTTATCAAAATCTGGGCTATTTAAGAATCGTCTGTTAAACAGAATTCGTTTTAACTTGCAGGGAATCCTGATTTAAATATAAAAAAAGTGTGCATTTTAACCCTCTTTTCATTGGGCTTTTTTACATATGTCGTTTATTGAGGAGGGGGCATGAACTCCTACTTATTTACCTTAATAATGCTCTAATCGCATTGACATTTGGCAGGTAGCTTCTTTCAACATAGAACATTACATACATATATTGAGATTGCATATTGTTAGCATATTTTTGCCGACATCATCATTTTTCAACACGTGGTCAAACAAATCTGCAGCTTTTTATAAGATCACTCAGATAAAATAAATCGGTGCTATGCAATTAATTTTTTATGCTGTGAAAATGTAATGAATGTGAATAATCAAATGCTGGAAATTCAAAAATACTGCTTGCAATTCACAAAGCATAACACGTTTAGATACTTTAGAAGAAAGTACCCCACAAAATTCTTTCGCTAAAGTTCAGTAAGCTATGGTTTATTGCTGCGATCTACGAATCAATTCCTTTAATATAGTTGGAAGGTAACTTATTTCGTGATAGTTTGCAGTGAAACATTTAAGCATACTTGGATAGTTTTAGCTGTTTATAGTTTTATAAAAATTCACCGAATAGCAAAATGCATTTGATAGGTGGTAAAAACGCCATGTAATTGATTTTTTCCGAAAAAAAATATATTTTGGCCGCTCTTGATAACTTTCCAGCCACCATATGTAGTGATACTATCATTTCTTGAATAAACTTCCGTAGTATATGGGTGTAGAATTAGTATGATCACATTTTGAAATAGCGCCAGTTTACGATAGCAAGCTTTTGTCTTCCATTCTACAAATTAAAAAAACAGCCTTATTTAAGATGATTTCATTAAATTGGTAAGATCTAATATCCTTATTTGCATCCTAATCTGCTTCATTTAAGATACAATTAAATTTATGAATGTAAATCATCAGCATTCCAACTACGGTGTGAATTTAACGGAACAATCTTTTTTATTTTATTCAAAAATATCATTTCGTCATGTACATAAGTGTCTAAATTAATTGGGACAAGAACTCCATTTTCTCAAAAACAATATATTTGAAATCTAGACATCCCTTGACAAACAATTGTTACTGTTTCGTATGAGATATGTCCTCCTTTTTCTTTAATAACATCCTGACATTGCTTAGGCATGCTGCTGACCAAGATTTGACATGTTTCTTGGATTTGGTGGTTGTCGAACCAGACATAGATTACATTCCCAATCAGCTTATATTTGGTGGTACAGTTCGAGGTATTCAGCTCTGCCTTACAATTGCAAACAAATTTTCAATTGGCACAATATCAGGCGAGTTTCCAGGCCATTCCAACACTAGAAATCATATTCTGGCAAGAGCTTTAACATTTTTCTTTGATGTGTGACATGGTGCCTTTTCCTGTTGGAAAATTCATTGTAATCCGCCAAGCCATTCACTGGCCTGGGGGCTGCTTTGTTCTCCAAAATTGAGATACATTCGTCTGTTTTCAACATACCATTGCAAGGATATAGTCTGCCAGTCCCTTTTGAAGAGAAACATACGCAAAACATCTTTTTGTCAGGGTGCTTAACAGAGTGAGCAATGTGTCCAGGTTGTAGTGGCTCTCCTTTGTGTCTATGAACAACACGTGGACGAGAGCTTTTCACACAAAATGTCGACTCATTCATGAACATCACCTGGAATTAAAATACACGTATTATCACATGATTTTATAAATGAGGTTGCCATTTTCCATTCATCCAAACTCATATTTCAATGCTTCCTGTCTAATGCAATACATTGTTCTTCATCTGTTTGGTTAGGAGCTGCGTCTTCACTGGTCGAGCGGCCCGCCTCCCTGTGCCAAGCAGGTGGTGGTGGACAGTTTGAGCACTAGCCTGTCTTTGAGTAGATGCAGTGACATTGTTCTGATGTGCAATGTCAATGGCAGTCAGTGTTGGGTTATTCACGGATGCCTGAATGATTGATTTGTCAGTGTGAGATGAGGTCTTCCTCTTCTGCCCACATTTCTGCTTTCTCTGCTGAGTAAATGAGCCAGTGTTGCAGTATTGCCTGATGATTCGATTAACTGTGGAATGTGGAACTCCTGCCATAGTTGTGATCTCATGCTGTATACTTGCTCTATTTTTGAAAAGTGGTACAATGCTAGACCAATGTCAAGGAATCACATCCATGTTTCAAAGCAAGAGACAAGAATATAGAAATGGCGGCGAAAATAGTTAGTCACAAAGTGAATGGGATGCTTGCATACAATATTATGTCATAATGATTGGCTATTTGGTTGACTGGTATGTTGTACTTATATCTTGCACTTTGAAATTTGTCGACACCTTGAATCAAACAGATGGTAAAATTGTTTTCTGTCCCAATGAATTTGGCCACTACGGTAGTACCTTTTTTTGATAAATTCTTCCAATTTGTCATTTTGTTTTTGCCTCAAACTAGCGTTCCATAAAATATTTGTCGTTGATAGTTCAATGGTAAAACATTCATATAGTGAATGAATTGTGGCTCTGTGCATATTATTCAGGGCTTTTTTAAAGTTTCGTCACAGGTGGTCCACTAACATAAAAAGTCCACTTTTAAGTACACAAAAGGGCACTTATGATAAGCTAGTCACCTAGCAAATTGGCATAAAAATAACTTCCGCAAATGAGTACAGCTTATAATAGAAAAGTTTACAAAAGACCTTGACGGAAAAACTTATTTACAAACTCTTTTTGTTTATAAATTTTTAGTTGCGGCTCGTTATATCTGCGCTGTTTTCTTTTGAGGAAGGTAAGCACTGCAGGTCTCGGGTCATAGCAGGCTGTACCACAACCATTCAAATCTATTGTAAGAGTTGGGAAATAAACGTTCAACAAAGTATCTTCCAGCTTTTTGAAACACATCTAAATTACTTGTTTCAAGAATCAACTTTACATTATTAACGGTTTCCTCTTGCTCATCATTCAGACACTGACAGCTGCTTGTACAATCTCTACACGAATAGCTTCGCATGATCTTGCGTCCGTTCTAAACTAAGCAATGTCACCTCTCCTCTGANTTTTCTTTTGAGGAAGGTAAGCACTGCAGGTCTCGGGTCATAGCAGGCTGTACCACAACCATTCAAATCCCTCAACAATCTATTGTAAGAGTTGAGAGAGAAAAGGACATTCGGTGATCGTCGAACTCAAGGTTAGAATGACTTACTATGCGCTCAACTTGCATAGAATGAGGAGCTATGACTAATATTGCAACCAAAACCTTGTGCAAGGTGCCGTTTGCGATACACAAGTATTTCCTCAATTTGTTCGAGAGATTGACTCCGATATTGGAACCAGCTGGCTTTGTTGAAGTAAATTATAAATTATGTCAACACTCATAAACGATGTCGTTAAAAATGCTTGCTTCGTTGGGAAATAAACGTTCAACAAAGTATCTTCCAGCTTTTTGAAACACATCTAAATTACTTGTTTCAAGAATCAACTTTACATTATTAACGGTTTCTTCTTGCTCATCATTCAGACACTGACAGCTGCTTGTACAATCTCTACACGAATAGCTTCGCATGATCTTGCGTCCGTTCTAAACTAAGCAATGTCACCTCTCCTCTGATTTTTATTGTCAGGGGGAGGCGTAAATCGCTCCTTGCGTTTATCGGGATAAGGGCTGCTGTGTACGACAAAGAGTTTTTGATGCTCAATGTTTTTGCATGTAAGCATATCTGTTACCAGAAGGGATTCCCATTAGATTTGCTGCTGAAGTTGCTGGTAGATTTCGAGAATATCTCCCATTAGCCATTTTCACATATGTATTCCCAAACCTTTAGACAGCCTTTAATATTAACAAGCATGACGTCAATTAGAGCTACAAGGTGTTTCGCAAAGCGCACCTCAATACCTTGGGAATGGCCTTGCATCTTTGTCGCATTTTTTGAAGTTCTTAAAAAGGCAACAGGTTTGACTGCCACATATGTAGTTCCGGAACACACTCACGCATGTCCTCAACAGCTAAATCTGATCTATGTGCAGAGCACCAAAATGTTAATAACTTGTGATCCAACTCAGTTTCAATAAATTTACAAAGCCCGGCGCGGCTTCCAGTGTTAGCACTTTTGTCACCCTTAGTTACTCCAATACATTTATCAAATGAGACTTTCATTTCGTCCATCATGGTCGTCTTAATGGCTTCAAAAAGGCCTGCGGCTGCAAGGCTTGCTTCAGGAGCTGTTGCTGATACAAAAATGGTCTTCAGTTCATTTTCTGCAGTTATCAGTTGACAACTTATAAATTTGTTTTAATGTTGTCGCTTATCCATACTGCTGTCGATTTGAATACTGAATGCTGCGCAGTTTTCGAGTGATTTAACAGACTGCTGTTCTATTTTAGCAATACAGAGTACTATTTCTCCATAGTAGACAGGATCACGATAGTGAAGTTCGGTTGTAGAAGGTTCAAATGGAATAAAGTCGTCATGGATTCCATGTTCCTTGATATATCCTAAGAGACTTTCTCTCTCTTGGCGTGCTAGAGAGCGAGCTGGCCATGGGTAAGATGAACAACGTTCGTAAAGGCAATCATTAGAGCAATCAATATGAACCAGATTTGGTAAAACAACTTCACTGTTGTTAACTTCACTTCTGAGCCATGGGTGCCGCGATAATTTCTGCTGCCAGGATCGATTTAATTTGTCGGCATTGTCACCTGCTTTATGAGGAGGAAAATCTACATGAGCAACGATGTTTCATCTGTCCTTTATGATAGGCATATACTCCAGTTATCAGTCGCAGTTGATTATTTCGTGTGTGTTTCTTAGGTCCATGTGGAAATTGGCCGCATATGTTGTATCTTATGACGGAGCGGTTTATTCCAGGTTGTGTAATTGTAGTAAATGTACTGAAAAAAGATTATTTCTCTAATATTGACGAAAGACATAGGCGCGTGGTAAAATAATATGTGTTTGAAGACTCCTCAGACGTAGTTTTGGGCGGCAAGTCGGAACAACAGGGGAGTATGTTGGTGATTTTTGAATTTCAAAGTCAGGCGAGCTCCCAAACGGAAAATCATTGTTTGAATCAGATTGCGATGGCAAAGCAGATAAGCATGATGGCCAATACTCAGTCAATCGTTTACAGGATGTTGCTCCATTTCGTTTGGCAGTAGGCATCTCACGTAGGGTATATCAAACCTAAAACGATAAAAGAGACTTATAAACAAGGTGCCTAGTTTTCAGGAGGACAAACATTACATTTGATAACTAATAAATTAAAGCATCCAAAGGAAGGATCACCTAGGCATGCTCTACTTTAACAAACCTGCGGTCTTCTGGGAAACTTCCAACAAACCTGCTAGGCATGTTATCAAAATATTACATACAAAGACAGTTTATTATTTTGTAGAAAAGAACTACAAATGACATGACGATTTATTTGTACCTGTCCTAACATGCTGTTACCTCGTAATAATAAATACAAAATGTAGAAAATGACAAAATGACAATAGTACGTACTACGTAACTCCATCAATACAGAAGAAAACATTTAGCAAAATGTATTGCACATTAGCCTACCGAATTAGTTTCTGGATATTTTAGGGCATTTTACTGCCGGTCCACTTCTGGTCCAATCGCTGAGGCAGGCGGTCCAATGGACGCCAGTCAAAGTGTTAAAAAAAGTCTTGATATGAATAGGAACATTTGAAAATTTATATACTCTACTCGCTGCCACTGAAAACCTCAAATTTACCATGACCATCTGATTTCATTTTATTCGCTGTATGTCTTCGTAAATTATCATTTCATCATTTGCAGTGATTAAATGACTTTATGGTGGCCCGTTTCACTTCATTAATGCTAAAGATTTAATATCAGGCTTTTACTACTCGCCGATTTCAGTTTTTAAATACTAACTTTCTAATATAAAACTGCTTTAAATCACTACAAATTCAGGTTTATCGCTTTTAAAAATGAATGTTTTTAACTAAACCTACCAATTAGAACCTGCCTTCATTTTATTTCGGCCTGAGTTTGCACAGAAAAGCACAGATGATCTAAGAGAGAAGCGTAAGCATGGCAAAAAAATACTATTTAGTACTTGAATTGTTAAGCAATGACTTCATTGAACATTTTCCAAAGGGTTATGCATATTTTTGGGAGAATTTGCATGTAGGTGTAGTAAAATTTTAAAAGTAAGATTCATTTTATAATTAGGTTGATATTTAGTTTACCTCGACCCGCTCAAGCCCCTCAAAAGTTCTCCTGCTGGGAAACGACTACTCGAGTGGGCCAACGAATTATTGCTTTTCACTCTGGTCTTGGATCTTTCTGTTCTTATGAAGTAAAATACGCTTCTCTCGGTCTATCGGCGGTATATCTTACTGTTCTGTCATTTTCTTCGATCACATTGGGCTACTTATATAGTCAGGGAATTAATGAATCACTTGTTAGCATTTGTATGGCATTCGGTATGCTTTTGATTTGTGAATTAATATTTCAAACTAAAATCGTATTTATATGTTACCAAATACATTCCTTTTTTGCTCTTCGAATAAATGTAAAATCCATTTTCTGCCATAGGAAAATTTGCTAATGAGTTGTTCTTTTGTTTCTAAGTTTTTGGATTTGGATTCTCTATTACCCTGGCATATACCAATGGCTTTCTTGCTATAGAGCACCCGAATTATGTCATTATTTATGTACTCTAATCGGATCTATGTTTATATTAAGTTTAGGGTGAGTTCTCATTCATTGAGTATTTATTGTTTGAGATTATATTTGATAATGGTAAATTTCAAATCATTCATTTCGTGCTTTCACATAATACCTTATTATGGGAACTCATAAATTTGATAGTTTTCAACAATTTAAGTGATGTGATGGGCTTTGCTCAAAATATGACTTGTCTAAAGTTCTACTATTTTATGTTTGTTAGCATCAAGAACGATCTATATATACGGCCATCCAGCCGGACATTTATCCTTCAAGCTTTGTTGATTAATATTTGGACAGATCCGTTTTCAGATTTCTCTTTTCATGCAATTGCTTACATATAGATCAATTAACACCTATAAAACCACGAAATATATTAATAAGCAAACTTGAAGGCCAAATGTTCGGCTGGATGGCATTATATATACATCGCTCTTGGTAAGCATGTATGTTAAAGAATTCCATAATCAACATTAACTTTGACCTCTTCAATAAAATCGTGACTGTTAAGTTATTATCTTTTTATATTCAACAAGAACATTTATGACAGTTTTGTGAGCTTCACTTACAATTAATGTGAAAATGATATTACTAAGCGTTTAGATTAATAACATTTGAGTTTATTTTGCAGGATCTGTGTTTGGGCTCTTTGGAACTCTACTCTTCCCCATGTTGCGAATTCGTGTGGGACTTGAACGATCTGGATTAATAGGCATTGGTTCAGAGTTGTTGTGCTTGTCTCTGTGCGTACTTTCAATATTTCTACCTGGCACTCCTTGGACTCCGTTTGCTGACAAGCCCTGTTCTCCTCACAATGCTAGTAGCATCACCTCTACTTCGTCAGTTCCACCGTCGGATTGTGAAGATTCTTTTCAGTTGTCTGCGATAATATTCATTATTGGCCTCACCTTAGCAAGAACAGGTACATGAAAATATTTCTTGAAAATGGTGTTATTTTTTCTTTAAATTGCATTCATCGATAATATGTTTCCAATAAATCGTTGTATCAAGACTGATTTTTTGACAAAATTGGAACCTTAAAATCTAAAAAACGTAGATAGTGTTTGTTTAATTATCTTGTTCCAATTGCATTTTAAATATAATAAATTGTATTGAGTGTTTTGTAATGAGTCCTCAACTCAGGCATTACAGGAATATTTGAAGTCAAGGGAAATATTTTTCACAATGAAAAACTTATTAAGATTATCAAAATCTCTTACGTATGGTGTGCAGGGGAAGTTTTTCAACTGCAATAAATACAATAGTTAATTCCATATCATTTTATTTTGTAAATTGTCAATCCTCGTTTTCTAAGATTTAGTATATTTTCAATAATTTCACATCCTTTCTTCAAAACAAACGCTTCTCTGTGACCCTGGTAGCATGAATATAATCACACCACTTATTCTGGTGGTTGAGGAAACCGCTGATCATTCCCACCTATATTTGGCTCATATCCCAGAAGCCTCGATCTTTGAATCACCGCATGGAATAAACTTACAGAACTATTGAACATTGCTAAAGGTGGCTTTATTGAACACTTGAAATTTTTATCATTATACTTTATAGGATTAGCAAAGTTGTGTACATCATTTTACTATATTTAAAGCCATTCCTTAAACATTAGTTGT
>CABFPE010000671.1:209167-225782 GCA_900660155.1 Hofstenia miamia | reverse complement strand
TTCTTCTTCTTCTATTCAATCTAAGGCCTAAGTAAGAAAATATCGAAGCTGTTAACAGCAGAGGGGTTGCTTTTTTCCTGTTAACAGCTCTTTTAGCTTTTAACAGCAAAATGGGAAGCCCTATTTATAAATAGTCATTATGGCTTCGAAAAGTTTTATTTTAATTCATCGTGATAGTTTTTTCTTCAACCAGCCTAATGTAATATTAATTGCTCAATTTGTTTGTATTTCAAATATTCTAAGATATTGCGTGTCAATTCTTGTATATAATATTCAAGCATAATTTAGATGTCTTAAGACATGAACTTCTCTAACACTAACTGGAATGGAGCAAATTATTACTTAGCCGTAACATTTGGCCGATTTCACTCAATCATTTATTAATTCCGCTCTTTTATTAGTGAATTGAACAGCGAAATTTATAAATGACAGCGAAATTGGCCAAATGTTGCTGTTATTTATTAATTTGTTCATTCTTAAGATTAATGCATGAATAAGCTGAATTTACATTAATTCTTACTGGAGAAAAATTACTTATTGTAATTGAAACTGCCCTTTTTTCTACTATGCTATCAAATTGATTATGAAAATTTAAGTTGCTGTCCAAAATACCCCTAGATATTTAAAATGAGCAATTAGTCTTATAGTTTCTTTACTGAAACGTAGTGTATATTTGTATGTGTCTGTTCACTATTTTTCTATTTATTATAAAAAATTGTGTTTTTGAATTAATAATTGGTAGCTAGGGGGATGCATAAAAATTTGCTAATGCTCACAATTCTTTTCAATTTGATATACTGAATCTTCCACAGAGTTACTCAAGTGAATAATTATTGTGTCATCGGCGTATTGTACAATGTCACATGTAGTCTTATTTAAATCATTTACGTAAATGTATACTAGCAATGACCCAACATTGTCGCGTGTGAAACACATTTTTCTAAAAAATTCCACATTGAGAAATGGTTATGCAATTTTACTCTAGTATTTGCAAGTTTCTAATTGTTTTTGAAGAAGAAAAAATCTTTATTCAGAGGTTACGTTAGCAATATATTATATACTGATAGCAATTCTGAAAGGCTAAAAATGTACAACAAAAAACATTACAAAATAAAATATTGAGCTCTTGGGCTATAGTGTCTTAATTTCTGTTAGTTGAATAATCTGGATTATAAAATTTAAAACCCCTCTATTTGAATTCAATTATTTCTTTCCTAGAATAATAGAAATATCGTTTCACATTTTTATTTAAATATCTTCGATGGTATCAGGAGCTTTAATTCTCCAGGTAGATCATTTTAAAGTTTTATAGAGATATGAATTAGGCATTGAGGATTTATGAAGTTTTTACTTAATGTTTTGTATTCAGTATTATTAATAACAGAATATTTGTTTGTTGCAACCTTCATTGACCATTTCAACTGTGTATTAATTTTCATTTAAATCCGTATAAAGCTCATTGCCATGCTAAAAATGACTTAAGACCATAGCATGTGTCAATTGAATTTTAGCTTTTGTAGGTAGCTGCTGAGATATGTTCCTTAATGCTTTAATTGAAATAGCAATCTTTTAAGGATATTTATTTGTTTTTGAAAAGTAAGTAATAAAATCAAATGTAATTCCCAAGTACTTAAAATTGTCTACTTGATGTATTTAGGTGTCACTAAAATTTCTATTATAATACAAAATTGAGTTTTGGTACTATTAACACGCAATTTTATGTAGGCAAAGTAGTGAGATACTTGAGCACACTTATCTTGATTGCATTTTAAAAAAGTTCTTGGAAAATATTTATGTGGGCAGTAAGAAATATTTTTGGAAGGATTGCGTATTTCTATCCAAGGACGTTCAAAGCTGTTTTTAGTAGCAATATCTAGCCTAATTGTAGACTTTCATTTTTTCCTCTTATTAAAGAGCAACTCCATTCGAAAAACAGTAAACTTAGATTCATTAAAGGAGTAATCCATGTAATAATTATTTAGCCAAGTTTTGAAATCCCTAGAATTAAATTTTCTCCTAATTCATTTACTAAATTTTGGTGTTTCACGCTTTTGTACGCATATTTAATAAATTGAACGAGGTGTTTCACAAGGTTCTGTTTATATGATTTTAAAACATTTAATAGGGAAATTGAGTTAAAATCCGGTTTTCCTAATTGCATATTGCGAGATATAAACGTTATATTTGAATACAATGAGCAAATCGCCTTGAAGAAGTATTTATTTCATTTTATCAGTTTCTGATAATTGTAATTTAACTTATTTATTTATATATTTAGAAAATGTTCCTAAGTTGTTTTAATACCTAATGTACAAAAAGTAGTTCAAATCATTTAACGACTGCTGTTGTGTTTTTATAATCTCATAAACAATTACAAGTATATATTAATTAGATTAATAGTTTTAAGTACTATACGTATACTTAAATTAATTTTATATAGCTTTGATATTTATATTCAATTTAAAAATTTTGCTTCTTTTCACTTGAAGTTATATATTTTGTAGAATTACTTTAATAACCATAATCATTTTTCAATTTCATGAGCGCTTAATGCTATTTTGCAAACTGTGTACAAGTATGTGTTTTGTAAAATCAATAAATGTTATCATTTTTCGTAAATGTATTTTTTATGAAAATGAGTTAGTCTTTTCGTAATTAAAAATATTTTGTGAGTTTCATGACATCTAATTGATTCGTTTTTTAAAATGGCGATATGTATTCATTTGCGATTATCAAAATTTACTTATTGAATGAAAAAAAATGTGAATGTTAACACTTTTAACATTGTAAGGCTGTGTATAGCATTGAGAGCGTTTTGTTTTTTTAGTTTAGAAATTTGGAGTTTCATTTTCTACTTTGTAGGTCAATACATAAATACATATGTTAGGAATAATGTTAGCAACGATTTTTATATTCCTTTTCTTTAATGTTTATGCAATACGTGTGTTATTATCTAATTTTCTCAGAATTCTGCATCTCATGAGCGTTTGAAAATTCATACAATTTATTATTTTGAAAAGCAAGAAAAATGATAATTTTTTACTTAATGCACTTTGTGTCAAGCCGAGGTATTTATTTTTGTGAGATTTTGTGCTTTTAGTTGACATCTCATAAACATTTAATACTATTTGAGAAATGAAACAAATTTTTATTATGTAAATACTAATAAATATATCATTTTTTAACCACGTGTACTTTCTGTGAATCAATGCAAACCTTTGTTAAACTTTGATTGTATTTAACGTATTGAAATATTTTATTTCTCATTAATTATAAAGTTTTTATTTTAAAATTCATATACTTTTATACATTATTTATTTGTAGAATGTCTTAAAATTTATATTTATATGAAATATCCCAAAGGCAAGTAATATTGTGCCAAAAGGCAAAAACAAACCACAAAAAACACAAAAAGGAAAAAAAATATTTTAAAGGCAAGTAATATTGTGCCAAAGGGCAAAAACGAACCACAAAAAACACAAAAAGGAAAAAAAATATTTCAAAGGCAAGTAATATTGTGCCAAAAGGTAAAAACAAACCATAAAAAACACAAAAAGGAAAAAAAATATTCCAAAGGCAAGTAATATTGTGCCAAAAGGAAAAACAAACAACAAAAAAACGTCGGAAAAGAAATGTAAGTCACAAACATGGAAAAACACCGGAAAAGAAATGTAAGTCACAAACATGGAAAAACACCGGAAAAGAAATGTAATTCATTAACGTGTCAAAACCATAGACTTAGTAAGCGCAAGGAAAGGAAAAAATCAGAAAAAATGTAAGTTAAACGTTTTATATATATGACATCAATAAATGTTAATAACCAATTTACGACACTAATAACAAAACAACAACTTTGAAATGTTTCATAGAAAAATTTCTACTTGCAAATATTTTATTTTTGAATTCAACTAGAAAAACGTATTGAAAAAATATTTATTTCATTTGTACCAGAGGCATTGATTAATAAATTTACTGTATTAAAATTCATCATTTACATAAGTTTATAATTTGGGAAAAAAATGTTGTAATAATAATTGAGATTGTTTTCCAACTTGCAAAAAATAATTTTTTGTATATTGAAAGAATTCTAGTATCATATGAAAATGTTTTATTTAATCGTGATAAATGTTAAAGTGATTTAAGCTTCATGTTTGTAAAATTTGCACCAGTTTATTAATTTTGGTAGATAACAAGTTTACAATTGAATACATTTTGACATTTGAACAATGGGATATAGATAAAACTACGTAATGTTAACATTATTTGTGTGCAACTTTGTACATACAGCATATAATGGAATTTTACAGGGTTGTACCGTTTTTATAATTTGTTACATTTTGACATTTGAACAATTGGATATAGATAAAAAATTATGTAATTATGACATTGTCTATGAAAGAATGCAACTTTCTACACGTATGAATATACACAGCCGGTATAATGGAATTTCACATTGATGAAAAAACTATCCTGAAAGATTTCAAAGTTTTGGTAAGCTATTTTATCATTAAATCTTAGATATTGTTTTGATTCTTAACGCTTTTTTGCAATATTATTTCTTGTCAAGTTTTACAGATATTTCTTTTAAAAACGTAATCAATTTTATTTTAACAAATTGCTGTGAATTTGGCTTCCGATGTTAAATATATTATATATTTTACCATAAATAAAAATGTCGTTTGTTTGTTAATGCACATTTTTAATTAAATTTGTTTAAACTTTTAATTGTCATGTGTTTTATACTGTGATCTATCACCTCATTTGATTTGTTTATTAATCATTAATATAGATACTACCGTGTGAAATTCATAACGTGCAAATACACATTGCATTCGTTTCCTACAGCATTACCTCAACAACAATGATGATAAACTAACACAATAAACAAATATAATAGTGCTATATATATGGTAATTATAACCAAAGTGTAGAATAAATTACATTTTTGACAAGTCTAAAACACAAATGTGGGTTTTAACACACGTTTATTAAATATTAGAAATTGTGAGTTTTTGCATAATCTAGTTTTTGGTTTTTTCTGAAAAAATAATTTGTTTTATTACCGCAATAAGGCATTACGCTTTTTTTCTGTAATGTAATCTTTTACATTTAGCACAATTTATACACAATTGATGAATATATAGTTATAATTTTTCCCTTTGCATACTATATCTTTGATTAATATTAATTAATATTGAAATATACGTCTATACAAAATATAAAATGTTATAACCAAGTGTTGGGTTTTACATCTATGAATTATTTTTCTTAATACAGTGTTGCATGTTTAAGCATTGTTACAACAAACACGCCTTAGTTGAAATTTGTCATCAATTATATCACTTTGCCCAAATCCTAGCAATCAAAAATAAAAACTTCGTAAAAAAATTTAGTATGTTCAATTTAACTTTGTCAAAAATATTTTGTCATTAGATGGCGTCCAATAGAATTTCTTCAATTCCACTTGGCAAATAGCAATAGGTAGGGTGTCCCATTGGTAAGTGCTCTCCCCGTCACCTTACTACTGTTAACATTATTAATTTATAGGTCTCTTACATTCGTGTAAATTATTTAATAATCGTAGAAAGAGTTAAACTAAATGGAATCTTCTGTGACTGGATTTTTTATTCATATTGGCGTTCCACAAAGAGTAATTATAGCACCTTTGCTATTCAATATGTATATAAACGATTTAAGTAATTAGACCACAATGCTGTCACATGTTTCGATGTTTGGTTCTTCGGAGTCTAATATTCTATTAGAATTCTATCTATCTTGTTGACAGAAAGATCCTTGGAATGAGGAAAGATTTCTTTTCTCGACAAAAAATCAGGTTAAAAATCAATGCTCCCACCAGATGATTCAAGTCAAAAACAGCAGTCTGCCATGTGATCCGTTGCTCACACCAAATTCAAAAGTCATTCTCTATATCTTGTATCAGTCTTATTTGGATGTTATTTTCGTAGGCTTTTTGTAAGACTGTTCCAAGTAATGAATACTTTCTACAAGTAGAAATAATTTGGACAGTGTCTACAACTTCTTATCGCCATTGTGAACCTAGAAGTTATATGGCATAGCTAACAATTTATTCAAAAACTTATGTTACAAAGATTTGGATGGTTATTTAATCATTTTGAAAACAGTTATTGTGAAAATTTCATAATGGAATCATGTTATTTTTATAATCAAAGATTAATAAATGATACATAAGATACTATAATTTCCAAAGTACCATAAAATTCAAAGAGTATTATATATATTAAACAATGCAAAGTATTAAAAAACGAACAATATTCTCGTGTTCAGCTCACCTCCTTGTATAAGCTTCCCCAACATTTAATTCAAATCAAATTTACTATAATTTTAGAAGGAGCATTATGAGTTATGCTTGACAAAATCATACTTGTTGATTTCAGGAATGAAGTCATTCATCATCCTTCTGAATAAAAAATATGAGATATTTAATAGTAACATTTGGAAATCATTATTACTTGAAGCATTTAGCTCGTTTCATAGGCTTTCAAAGGTATCTGCAGCATTTCCAACTGATATGTCGACTTACGATATTCAGAGATTAGAATAAGCACCCACATTCTCTCATTTTATTAAATAAAGATACCTTTTTGTTTTATCGAAATATTTTATAATCGGGTGGCCAGGGATGCCGAAAAACTATTTTAAGTTAATTTTCCAATTTTGAATCGTAAAAATCAATTAATTTTTATTGCTACTTTGAAAAATCAATTAATTTTAATTGATATCAAGCAAAATCAAATAATTGCAATTAATTTTAATTAATTGGCTCATTGACAAATTCTTAATACAGTCAAAAGTTTTGCATTTCTAAGACGGTAGTTAATATTTAAAAACTTTTGCATTTGTAAGTTGATGGGAGCATGCGGTGTGTAGTGTAGGTTGCACAATGAGAAATTGCGATACTGAAAAAGGTTCCACACGTTTGATGTTGGTCGCATAAATCTAGTAGCAATTTCTCAAAAGTGCAATATCATTAATGTTCATAACATATTGTGTATGCTTTCAGTGAATTAGAAAGGGGAACCACTATTAGAAAGATGCCGAGATTATGAAAATGGTAACACGAGTCAAAACTTTGATTGACTGTTACGCTGTTTTACACAATCAATGAAGTGTTTTCCTACAAAATTATTGCTCTATGAAAAAAATGCACAATGAAGGTGCTGGCAACCAAGAACAGTTAACTAACTTTTGTTTCATATGCATTCAATTCATATCATAGATTTCTAAAACACCAATTTAAATTAATTGCAAAGTAAAAAATCATTTAGTTTAATTTTGGATTCCCAAAATCAATTCATTTTAATTTTGAATTCCTGAAATAAATTAATTGCAATCAATTAATTTAAATTATTTTTCAATCAATTAATTTTTCGACATCCCTGCGGGTGGCTTCGAAGTTGAACATAAATTTTAATACCATAGTTTTATCTGAGGAGTAATTATTTTAAAAATTTTAAACTCGTTAATGCATACAATTTAATACACACTTTATAGAATTGAATTTTGAGTTAGTTATGCGCAAAATTGTTTGGGTGATTTTAATTCCAAATATGAATAACATTGTTAAAAATATTATAGTTATCAAACCAGCATAAACATTCAATTCTGTCTTCAAAAACTTAAAGAAATGAAATATACTGAGTGTCAGTTAGAGATGATAAGGGCAGAAAACTGAAGTCCAGGTTTTGCCGATACGTTTAAATTAGTGCTGATTCGGCCTAGTCTAGGCCCATTTTGATTGTCAATGTTTGTTCGATTATTAATTTAAAATATAATTTACACACTTAAATAATAATGTAAAATTAGAAAATATAAATTATGTTTCTAGACATTGATATAAATTTGGGTTGATTTGTGTGCACAGAATAGAATAGAACACTTAATGCGTCAATGACAACACAACATACAAAAACATAATAAAACACAACAACAAAAACATGGATTTAGAATTTATAGTTTACCCAGTATATTGTTAATTTATGATATTTTTTCAAAAACTGAAACCCTTTCATTGATATAGGATCAATATTAAGGATATATTGCTTACGGAGGCAGTAATTGATATGAATATTAAATTTTCTCCGACTTTTGATTCGCTTTATTGCACTTATATGTTATTCCATAGTTCAATTGTTGAGATTAAAAATGAATTTTTAAGAAAGTGTTTTTTCCGAATTTAGAGGTCTTAGAATAATAAGTTGAATGCGCATTAACGGGAATAGAATTTAACTATAAGGTGAGCGCTGGTTTGAGATATCCTAGAATATTATTAATGAAGAATATTTTATGGAATATTAAGCATCATAATGATTGCAATATAAACTTTTAGCATTTGTTTTCGAGTAATTGCATTGGTAAAACGCAATTTTTGACCTTTCATAATCTTTGGTAAAATGTGTTTAATATTGTGTCAAAAATTTATGGTTTCAATATTTTTGTATTATACTTAAAAATAATTTAAGTACTTTCATTTATGCGTTGGTTAATAACGTAGATTATAACTTTAGTCTAAAGCAGTCACGATGAAAATTACGTAATTGATTTTTCTATTTTGAAAACCTCATTTTTTAAATTATCTTTCTTTTATTTGCTATTGATTTTATCTGTATTTATTTGGAAGAATTTTAGTTTAAATAAGCAAGAGAAGCAAAATATGTGAACGAAATAAATTATGCTATATTTGTGCAATTTAAAATTCTGGGAAAATTGTACTTTGTAGAAGAATTGAATCTACTATGCTGCAAAAATTTTATCATCATCTTCCTCACCTGAGAGTTTATTTCTACCAGTTTATCTGTGAAATTGTGGGCAGAAAATTCCTTACAGACATTAAAATTTCATTCAATACACCGATTAATTAGGTTCAGGTAAGAAACTAGTAAATTGCAGACTCCTAATTTGTAGCATTCAAATTCATCACTTTGATTGAAAATATTAAAAATTCTGATGATGAAATAAATACTGATAATGATACAAATGAATGCTCTTTATAAATGTAGGTATGACATCGGTTGCTCTGGTGGAACAATACGCACAGAGCTATTAAGATATCAAAATAGACAATATTGCGTAATTCCAGAATAAATAAAAAATATGAAAATCAGTTTGACTAATCGCAGCTTAAGCATTGATTAAATAGAAACACAAAATACATGAATCGATTTGTGATGACCAAATGTAGGTAGAAAGTGATTGCAACTAACAAATAAGATTTGTAAGGCGTCTTATTGGGTGTCCATACATAAGCCTACAAATACAAAGTGATTTTTTTATTATATAGTTATAAATAGAGAAAACTACTAAAAATCAAGAGGCAGAACATGTGTAAGCAATAAAAAGCAAAACAAAACATTTCAAGTTGAATAATATCTTTTCTAAATCATAGAACATCTTTTGTTGCTATTTATACGAAATTTTCTCAGAATAAATGATTTTTTTTAAACTCATCAGGTCCTTTCAATATTTTGACTTAGGCTCTTAATTATAATTGACAAGCATAAAAACAGTGAAGTTCTTAAATATTAAACTGTTACATTAAAATATTGTAAAGTTTTACTTGTGTTATCATTTAAAAATTTGCGGCCCATTGAATTTGTGAATTAATTTTATTTATTAATGAGTAGTTTATGCTATCATATATAACATTACAGTTTTTATAATGGCTTAACTCTATCCTTCACAAGGGGTGAGGTGAATTTTTATTAATAATTATTTTTAAGTCAAATTTGAAATGTTGGCTGAACTTTTAACTACATTAAACTTAGTTTTACACATTCTATGAAAATTTCAGAGTGAAAGCGTTTTTTCAAGAAATTATGACTATTTTGTCAACGGTGATTGACATTTATATTAATATAAAAAGTGACTAGACAAAATCAAAAAATGCTGACATCAGCTTTAATAACTACAAATTAATATCCCTTAAGTTATTATTAGATCTTATAGTTTATGTTTTGCATAGAAAAATATTTAAAGTTGACCAAAAATAATAACCATTTTGAAGTAAGACACCTCTTTGCATTTTTACTAATTTTTTGGCAAAATATGCTGACGTCAGCAAAAATGTCTGCTTAAAAATTTTAATTTTTGAATTCATGACAATAGCATTCATGTATCAAAAATATACCTGGGGGTATTTTTACCCCCCTCCCCTTGCGAAAAGGTTGTGAAGATTAATACTAGAGAGTTAGAAGTTAGCAACGTTATTTCCATTTTGGTATTTAAAAAATTTCCTGCATTTAAATAGTTTTAATTCACATTGTTATTTTAATAATTCTATGTGCATATGATTTAAATAGTTCAATTTTATATCGATTGTTATTGCAAGATATTTGAAGGATTCCACTTGACATAACACAGAATTCTGTTTAAGTAAGACTTATGGTAAATGGTGCATATTGAAGTAGTTTAGCTGTTGAGACAGATTGTTCTAACTTAACAATTGATGTTTCTATCATATACATGTGTCATCATCATATAGCAATATTCCAAAATCATGGCTTAAATTGCTATTTAAGTCAGTAATATACAACGTTTGTGTAATAATTAAGCGATATTTTTTAGACTTCGTAGTATTGTAGGCCCATTTTTTGCAATACCCCTCGTCAATATCTGACCTGGGAATTTTTTCGGTCCTGAATTATAGCTTCTGTTAGAGTATATAGATTTTCTCTGGATTTAAAGAACCTCGGATATGAGAGAGTTGTTCTGTAGTGCTGTCTCCTATGTATTACATTTTACATTCTCGAGTTCTTCACTGTTCTTGTTTCCTGATCCTACCGGAATTAATCATCTAGGTGCAAAACGTACATTAATATCATTTACTTTCAATCTGAGATTTACATTAGTGAAATTCACTCTTATGCTTCCCACAGATATCTGAGAGCCTTGAATGTCAATTCATTCACTTTGTCGATGCTTTTATCAGCCTCGTGTTTTGAAGGCATCTAAAATAAATGGTCATATCTTCAAAGGTTAACTAAGTCATCATCAAACACCTTTGAGCCACCGAAGACCTTGATATGAACTCCCAAAAAGCACTTCAATAAAGAAATCGATTGCATTCTTACTATGTTCCTTGCATTGCCCACACACATGGGAGGCTTAGGCTTACGCGACACTGTTTCACGTAGCCAAGTTGAATACAATTGCAATTTCTCTATCGAAGTGAATGCTTCACCCCTTAAGAATAGAATTTTGTCTCAGTCTTCATCTTTAGCAAACTCCATGTAGTCGGAGCTAAGATCTCAGTTGAACAATACCCGAGAACAGAGAAGTAGAAACTATTAAATGTGCTTGAGGAGATTTTGAATCGGAATATACTTACTGCTAAACAAAAAACATCTGTCAAATTTATCTCTCACTAAAGATGATCTTTCTGAGTCAAGGCGTTGACACAGCTAGTATATGTAGTAAAGCTTCAAAATTTTGTATGCTTTGTTGTCAGAAGACACAATATACTACGGGACTTAATGGTAGAAGAATTCTCAGAATTTTGTATTGATGTGAAAAAGAAGTCGCATCTCCAGCAAAAAACGGATGAAGATCTTCCTACTTCAATCATTGCAGCAGCTTTAGATGCAAAAAATGTTACATCCATTACGCTACTTAATTCGAACTATGAACTGAGAAATAAGCGTGAATTGGATCCAATTTATTGGACGAAATGAATGAAGAAAGTTTGTGCGTTCTCCCAAAACAGCATGGAACACATGATTCCTACTACATGTAATATCTTTTTCACAAAATTTTTACATTTATTCTAATTTTCTGTATACATGTATGTATGTATAATATAACGTGAGTCAATAGTAGTTGAAACTCATTTATCTTATCTTATTCCAAATGTTTCTGTTGAGCTACCAGGTCATTTGTGTAGTACGTAATGATAGAATGAAGACAGCTACTGATCAACTTTGTAGTGGAATCATGATTGAAATAAATAAAGGAATTATTTAATCCGTCCTTAAAGTGTAGGAAAGCATATAACAGATATAAATCTAGGTCATTATTGTGGATGATGGATTTGAATCGATTAAAAAACGGATTATGGATAATGCTTACATAATGTCTTCAAAAAACTATCATCTTTCTTAAACCTGATCTTTCTGAAAAAGATAGAGAAAAAGACATTTTTCTCTTGACAAAAAGATTTGATTTCTTGAAGAATGGAGTTGTTGGAAGTATGAAAATAATAATGAATGATAAATACAATTAATATAGAAATCAGTTGCAAAATTTTGTTAATTTATTCAATATAGAAACATAGCAAATTTCATGAACTTCCGAAGCTTTACCACCATTGAATTTGTTTAAAAGCCAGTAGGAAGTAAATTGATATTTTAATGGTAGGTCGAGCAAATTCTAGCAAATAATGAAGTAGAAAAGTATTTTTTTAGATATACTGCATCTCAAAGTAGAAAGCTTCGATGCATTTCTTTAACAGTCAACCTCTCTAATCTTTAGCTAAATTAACGTCAAATAGTTGATGTCAAATTGTAGAAAATCTATTGCTTATTAATTTTTATATTATTTTTACACAATATCAGATAAAGTAAAATGCTTTAATAATTGTAGAGTTAATTTTCATATTTGTTTGTTCCTAAGTCAAGCTTCAGTCCTAAAGTATGCTCACCTCTTAGAGCATTGCGGAAACACTTCCGCCGGTTTGGGTGACAGATTTCTTGAAATCCTGGGCGCAAAGGATTAAATTTTTTCATACAATACTTTTTTGTCTTGGTTTAACAAATGTTGAAACTTTTCAAAGGGCATAGATGCATTTCTTAGAACTAGAACATATTAGAAGGCGCCTTATCACTAAAATTTCAACATACACAATACACCGAAAAAGAATCCAATGATTTGTAGTTTTTTTATTTAAACTCCGAAGATGGAGACTGTTTGATTGCAAACGATGTATCATCTTGCTCCCAATCAAAATATTAGAGATACATGCAAAAGCCACAGGGATTTCGTTATGGTGAAAACGTTAATCTCATATCATATTGGAAAAATTTCTCTTACAAAAAACTTAAATAAGTGTTAAGATCGTATCTAACCACACAAAATTTAGAAACAGCTCTTGAACTAGTGTTTAGTTCAGCTGGACTTACGAATCCTGCTTGACCCACACAATGGCACTTTGCCCATCTGAACAAACTCTTAGTTATTGTAAAATGTATTATGCAATGCAGTATGTGTAAAAATAACGCAATTCATGTTCCATATTTATGGGTGTTCTATTGGAAGTTTTCGATGGTATGTTAGCAAGAGACCCATGGGAGTGGAATCAATTCATTTGCTACCACAGGACTATTGCTTAGAGAGATTTTCCAACAAATATTGTGAGATTCTAACTCAAAGACGCATAAGCACGGCAGAAAAAAATTTGTAACTAACCTCTAGTAAATCACCGTCTTTTGTTTTAGCAGGAAAAGTTGAATTCTTCCAGAAAGGAAAAGCTTGGCATAGTTTATTAAGTTTTCGCATTTAGAATATCCTAAAACTACTAATAATATATTGCCATAAAATGACACCAACTATCCACAAAGTTTACCTATTCGAAATTCTGCCTAATATGAACCACGCATATGTATGTACATTATATCATGCCGGAATTTACTGTGCAGGCTCAATTAGGGACATAAATAACAATGGAAAAAATGAATTTAATTTATTTATCATATGCTGTCCAATTAGAATACAAAAGCACAATAATACTTGTCCAGTCATTGTATTCTAATCAAATAAAATTTTGCAAAGCGTACCTATTTTGTGCTTACATGATTAAGAAACAATATTGCAATTAGTTAACACGATATGGTGGAGTGCATTCAGAGTATTATTTGGGCCCTGCGAGTATTCAAAATTTAAACATTAACAGATTTCGAATCAACTAGAGTTTTGCTGATTGAAAATGAATAGTGCAGTGTATGTTTGCTTAGTTGAAAACAATAATATTATTTTCAAATTAAAAAAACTTTACAAAAATTTCCTTCAGAGTCATTTGTGTTGAGCAATATTGTCTATTGAATGATCGCTTCAAATATCAAGATGTTAGAATTTATCATGGTGGTTGCCTCTCCCTGATGATTGGATTGTTTTGTTTTTTAACACAGTAGTTTTCATTTTCTAGTCTTTCGTAAAACTTGGATTAGCACTTCACTAGAAAAGGTTGCGAGTTCAAGTTGGCAAAAAACTTCACACTTTATTCAGGTGATATTTGATAGGATTTCATTCTTTAATGTAATAACATCAACATTGATTACCTCCACCAAGGAGGTTATGTTTTTGGTAGCGTTGGTTTGTTGGTTTGTCTGTTAGCAACTTTACAGAAAATGTAATAGATGGATTGACCTCAAATTTTCACCAGAGGTCGTCTCCGCCCAAGGAAGAATCCATTAAATTTTGGTGCTGATCTGGGGGACACAAGCTGCGTGGCGGAGGTTTGCGCTCTCTGAGTGCTTTTCTAGTTGATTAATGCTATCTCTATAAACAATACAATAATGATCAATTACACGCTTTTAGCCAATTACAAATGTAGCTGCTTGAATACAGTATATATATCTTTTCGTACTTGGAAAACAGTTGTTTACTTAATGGTGACTTTATAATTATAATAGTAATAGGCCTATGAGCGTAGACTAACCTCGAGATTCGATATCCGACTCTACTCCAATTTTTGGAGACTGACTCGACTCAACTCGACTCGATCCGAAGCAAAAATATCCCGCCTCGCAGAACCACAGTATTATCAGACCCATAGCCAAAGCAAATATTTTAATAGTATGAGGAATTATTAAAAAAACAATATTACAAAAAATTCTGGTTTCGGAAATTTTTGCAAAATTATTCCAATGAAAATCCAATTGGAATCCAATGAATAGCAAATTTTGTTTGTCCGACCAATTACAATCCAAATCCAATGTCCAATTGGAATCCAATTAGATTCCAATTCCAATGGACAAGCCTGTTACTGTCAGAAGTTAAAATTAATCTTTCCATTATTTTAGAATATATTAAAAAACAAAATAGTTATCTACCTATTTTTATTCATTTGAACAACTTTTGTCATATTTCTAATATTTATCAATTTTCAAAAAGGTGAAATTTTCTTTAATAGAATTTCATCTCTATCAGCTGCCTTTTGCCTTTCAAGTTTCAAGAATAATATACTTCAAAGGAGTTACATTAAAATTAAGCAGCAAATTTATTATTTAGTGTTTTGTATTTTGCTTTGTCCTGAATTGGATTTTGTTTTTAGTACATACTATGTCATTTGGCTGTGAGCCTACTAAATTAGAGACCTTCATTTGTTCATTCAAAGTCTGTATGCATTCTACATCTGATTTTTAGTAAATGAAAAAATTGTTTCTATATTATTCCAATATAAATAATCTGATGAACACATATTTAGAGTAGTAGTTTGTGAATCATTTTGCTGAGAAAAGAAAATTTGTTCAAATTGTGAACAAGTGAATAGTATCATTAGAATTAAGTCCACATTTTTATGAAGTGGGACAATAAAAATTCTACTATCAAACTTATATGGTTGCCCCAAAATTACTACAGACCAGTACTGGGAGAATATATATATGTAGTTGGCACAATTACATTTTGTATTAAATTGCTTATTTACAAATGTTTCTATAATCTTTTACTTTACAAAACAGATTGAAAGGATATTTACGTTAAAGTACTCAAATAAATATGACTTTATGCCCATCTAAATTACTTCGAACGTTATAGACAATAATTTAGTGAATTTTACTAAAAATTAAATTTGGTATTACTCAATAAGAATGCATCAACTACGTTAACTCTCCATTAACGATTCTTATTAGATTATTCGTGCTGCACGAATAAGCTTAGCAATTTGAAATCCTTTATCAACTCAGTTATCCATGATGCCCGATTTTATCAAGCTTAATACATACATCTTACTTGCTATTAAGGCACACACTGTCATTGAACTGTTTTCTTATTCCACTGTGAAAGCACCATTTGGTGAAGTATACAGGGTGTTCCAAAAGTAAATTGCGCATTTACTTTTCTTCTACAGCGAGCAAATTTCATCCGATGTTGCTGACATGTGGGCACATGAAAGTCAAGAATTTTCCAATTTGTTTGACATGTAAGCAATAGATATAGAACATAAACATACCATTCTATTCGAAATAACTGTAGCAAAATCGATCCTGATAAAATCAAAAATTTTGAAAAGCCTCTTGAAAACCCTTTATTTGAAAACTAAAGAAGATGAAGAACTGGAATTCGCCAGGCAGAGATGAGATACATGGGTATTGGCTGAAGAAGTTCACAAGTGTTCATGAGAGCCTAGCAGTAGCATTGGAGGAGTGTGTGGTGAGTGGGTGCCCAGAGTGGATGGTAGTGGGAAGGAAATTTCTGATACAGAAGGACCCAAAGAAAAGTAGTGAGGCAAGCAACTTCTGACCAATAACATGTCTGCCAACAACATGGAAATTGCTAACTTCAGTGATGTCAAATAGGCTGGCATGTTACTTAGAACAGAATAGGTTGATACCAGAGGAGCAGAAGGGATGCAGGATGAAGACAA
>CABFPE010000671.1:193597-204739 GCA_900660155.1 Hofstenia miamia | reverse complement strand
TTAAATTAAAAATCCCAAGGGACACAAAAAATTTTTTTTTCAAAAATTGCATATTCTATTTCTTCAATTTTGTGGTTACAAAATTCAGAAATATAATTTTTATTTGGATTGTAGCAAATGTTTATGAGTTCGCTGTTGTAAGAATTTGAAAAAGATTTTAGTTCAATCCACATACTTTCGAAAATCTCATGTTTAATTTCTAAATCATTTCTACGTTTTGATTTTAAGGATTATTTGCTGCGTCACAAGTGGCATAGCAACCTTGTTAAGGCATTTCGTGCAATATCATTCTCAAGTGATTGCCACCCACGCCGAAATTCTGCAAACCAGTTGAAAATGGTTGCTCGTGAACAAGCTTGATCCCGAAAGCTGCTGTGAGCCTTTCATAGCTTTCTTTTTGATTGCCACCGCTTTTAAAGTCGAACAAAATCATTGCTCTTCAATGTTCTCTGCTCAGCTCCATCATTAATCATTAAAGAAAAAACACAACTATTTCTTTCACGTGTAGCGTTGCTTATAAATGATTGCGTAGTCTGTAATCACGCGTGTCGCTTTCTCATATATCATAGCTTTTGAAATTCAGCGTGTAAGTGTTTCAATTGCACCCACCATATGCACATCTAAAAACTTATTGCACACTCTTTGTATTGATTTAGTTAATACAACAATCAGAAAACTTTTGCAAGGTTCTTTCAAAAAAATTTTGCGAGACGAAACCCATCCCTTTAATGCATATTTGTATCAAAAAATTTGTAATGTAATGGATTTTCCATTTTAATTAACTGAATTTTTTCTTTAGGTAGAGGACATAGAGCTTTTAATTATTATTATGATTATTATGGGAAATTTATTTTACAATGTGAAGCAAAATAGCGCTTCCTCGTCCTGCGCTGTCGTTTTAAAATTTTGAAAAAAATAAGAAAAAGGACACTTCTGTTGTGGTAAAGATTAATAAATATACACATACTAAAAAGCTTAAATATTGAATTTTATTCCTTACAAAACCACAAAGTATTTATTTCATTAAATTACAATTAGTCAATCCTGCAAATTTTCATTATTTTTTTACAAAATTCATAAAATTTAAAGTGGAACAATCAATTATAGACAAAAATATCTAAAATAAATTATAATTTGCACGTTACAACACAAGATGGCGCAACGAAAGTAAAATTACAAGGAGAAAAAGAGTCTTTGATATGGAAACCGATTGCGCTGTATTGCAGTAATCTTCAGTGCAACACGAAAAATAACAGTTCTCGTATGAATTGTGACACATGTTTGTTTCTGGAGTACATCTCTAAATGATGAATTCAATCATATTTATCAAGAATATTTTGATTTGAAAAAATTATGCTTGAATAATACAATTTTGCAAGTTTATATGAGTAAAACCGGCACTTATATATAACAATGTATTTTTCATTTATACGCTTCTTTTTAGAAATTAAGTAGCTTTGTTAAAACAATATTCAAATATTGGATATTTCTTACAAACGTTGTGAAAACTAAAGTGCAATATATCATATTAAATCTAAAATATTATCAAGTGTAGCGCTATGGGCTGAATTTCTACCTAGCTCAAAGTGTATTTTTAAACGAAGAAATTGTTATTATTGGTTGAAATCTTCAGCTACTTATAGATATTTGAAGTATACTGCAGTCCTATTACATGTACATCAATATTCATCGATTGGCTCTAAAATATGCTAACCAAACGTATCTACCACAGGTAGGGATTTGGTATAATCAAAGGCAAGGAATTGGCTATTTTTAACATCTTTATGCTTAGTAAACGTTTTGTTTCTTTTCATATTTGTAAAAATTGCATTCAAATAAATGAAGCTTCTTTATAGTAAGCAATAGCATTTCGACAATTTAATATGAATTGCGTGTAGCAAGCTAAAAATACAACACATAGTGCTACACTAGCAGAAACATATACCTAAGCTTCTTACTCTTAGATGCAGCTTTCCAAAAAATCTACTACGCTTAATTAAAAGTAAAATCTTTTCATTTGCTTGGCAATCCATTGAAGTAGCCGTTTACTTTAAAATATAGGTACACTTCTAAGGCTACAGAAATGAAGGAAATTTGTCATATCCCTTATCTTGAATACTTGCAAAAAGTTATGGAACGAATTTCTTTCTTGTAAGAGAATATTTTTTACTTAATTTTTATATTTTGAGGAAAATTTTCATTGGATTTATTGATCACCAGCTCATGGGATTGGGGCGTTAGAATGAATAATTGGGTGAGAATGGGACAAACATAGAACAGGGCAATAAGTAAAGAGAATGAGATGTCTCCGAATTTTTTGCATTTTTATTTAAAATATAATTTATGCCAGGGGAACAGATAATTTCATGAGACTGGCATGGGATACGTCCAGAATCAAATACAATGGGATTGTGACCAATAAAGTTATGATACCGAAAAAACTTTGGTCGACAAAAATGTATATCCCTATATCAGGATTTCATTTCGCATAAAAATAATTGCTTTGCGGACTATTGTCAAGGCAGTTCACAGTCAAATTGTGAGGTTCATCGTTGATCACTTGAAACTTCAATTTAGTAAATCAATCAAAATGATCCCATTTTAGAATAGCAATACATTTTTATTTGTGAAGTTGTAGAAATGGCGATTTTCATTATAACAGATGGAGACTAACTAAATTTAATAATCAAAAACAGGCAACTTAATTTTGGAAAAATGAAGGGAGTATGATTAGTTTTATTAATTTCGCAAAAATAAATGGTTTTCTCATTGCTTCCCAAAATCATTATGGTTAATTAGCTAATTAGCTTTCAAAAGAATTATTCTTAAAGTAAAAATGCAATAACGCTGTTTCAGATACATAAAAAACCGTAACTAACAAATGCAGATAATTTTTAAATTGACTAAAAATCTTGAAGTGGTATTTAACTAAAATATTTACGCACATCTTAGAGGGATTGATGCATTTGAGTTCTAATGTCATTCATTCGTTTTCTATTGCAAGAGTGGACTTAACATAGTAAACTAAATTGCAGCAAATTGCCAAATTTTTTTCACATTGTATTTTATATATTGATTATACTTTATATTTGAAAGACTGAAATTATAGCTTCTTCTAAAATACTATAAACAATGATAATAGATATATTTTGTACTCATTAGTAGAATGCAGATATGTAGTGTAAAAATCTTGCAGGGGGTGGTAGAATTTTTGATATGATATAATCGTATAAATGTAGTAGTATTATACATTTGGCTCAATTTCGAAATGAATTAATGAAACTAGTCGCATAACATTGCCGTACAGACGGAATTTGATTAATAATATAAATCAGGAAACCTGGGATTAATTAACTTGCAAAGAATGAGAGGAGTGCTCTCAGGGTCCGATGTTTCCGTCTTGGTCCAAATTCTGTTCATATTATACGTGAATAATATTGATGATGCTCTTGTTATTATTGCATCATACAGTACAACACCTGTATTTGTAAATCGAATAAACTAACATTGTATTCATAAAGGAATGTTGATGTTCATCTTCAAAATGTTAATATTAATAAAACTAAATTTATTACTCTTTGAGTCACTGGCACTTATGAGGCCAATGAACTCTCTTGGAACATCAATTCTATTTGTAAGTAGTTAAACAAACTCATGAAGTAAAAAATCTAGGAATTGAGCTTAGCTGTACTCTATAGTTCAAGCGATCACTAAGTGAATATCTTAAGAAAGTGCCAAATAACATACATGCATGCATACTGTATTGTTAACTTTCAAAGGCAATACATGTGATGCCATTTCTAGAGGTGATAAAATCGGGAATGGAAAAAGTTATATGAAATTACAAATTATCAAAACAATGCAATTCTAAGCGTTTTTGGTTTTGTGTCTTGGTTTTGACTGGTATAACGTCCAATGGCTTTTCTTCAGTGTTGCCTGAAGCGAGGTTGCTGAGTGGGAGTTTATCAATTGTATTTCATAACCAAAACGGTCAAATTCCGAACAACTGACCAGAATGACAAGAAATTGCTTGAACAGTAACTGAAATTTGCTACATAATTATCATTATATTGTCATCTTAAAATTTTGTAGAACGTTTGGATATAGGGAAGAATATTCATGCATTGGATTGATTGGTGAGGTCTGAAGGACCATTGACCATCGGTGTTTTTCAGATCAATGTCAAAATGAATGAGGGAATCAACGTCTACCGAATTTATTAAAAAAAGATTCCTGTTCAAAATCTAATTGAGTTTACTATGCTCAAATTTTAACAATAGTTCCTCATTTTACCTTATTTAGCACTTCAAAAGAGATTGCCCGAAAATTGGTTTCGGCATTTCTGAAGTTACTCTCTTCAAAAGAACAATGAGATTGGCTTATTATGAGGTGTTTTGTTTTGTTATGCCAGATGAGTGTACTCTATGCAATTTTCAAGAAGTCATCTGTTCGTGGCAGTTCAATACCTACGTTACGTCTCCAATTGAAATAACCGAATTTTGAATATTTTTAACAATCGATTTATTAGCATCAATATTTAGTTTAGAACAACGCCAAAAGTGGACTCAAAAGATGAAAAGCATTTCAATCATGCGAAGTCCTCGATTGCAGTTTTTTCATTTCCTGTCACTGTCTAGTTCAGTGAGAACCCTGTAAAATGACTGATCATACTGCTGACGATGTGTTCTTTATGTGGGGGGGAGGGGGCACATTTGTTAATTCCTTAGTTGCTGTATAACAGTTTGCGAATTATTCATGACGGTCTTCAATGAAATTTCACAGTGAATTCTGAGTTCCAATTGGGTTAAGCGCCAAATTGAGTGCGATAGAGAATGTACGAGAGCGAAGTTCAGATGATGAAAGCAGCATTTAATATACAAACAACCAGGAACAAGTGTTCTGTGGCCAAGGCAATTTTATTGGACGTAGCCGGACGTTAGCCGTAATGCTTTGGCCGTAGCCGGCAGTTGGCCTTAAGACTTTAGCCGTAGCCGGCCGTTAGACGTAATTTTTTACTATAGTCGGGGATTTCTACTCCTACTAAGTGCAAACTGTAATTTTCAATGCAACAATTAAAACATATCCATAGTTTGAACAATTACAGAAAATCATAAAAACGGCTGTTTTTAAACCAATACAAATATAATTCATAGAAAAATTGTAAAGTTCAAAAATAATAAGTGAATATTAAAAGGTATTGCAAATAACTGAAAGAAAAGAAGTGATGATACGCATCAGTTTATAAACAGAATACAGCAACTATTTCGCGATTTCTGCAGCACTATAAACATTTCGATGACATGTTGCTGTGTCTTTAAAAAATGATTTCAAATGTTCGTACACTTCACTAGTTTGGAGTCCTGATATATAAGTATTAATGCAATTCATCATTACGTTCCTGTATTCTCTATATTGCAAAGCATTCTGTGCACTTCTTAAGCATGCATATAAAATCAAACATATTTGTGATAGTCGTATACATACATATACAATATCATCACTTTTAGGATTAGACTTCAAAGCTGAAGCAACGTGTAACCAATTGCAATTCATGTATGAATTTTAGCAGGTATTTTGGCCATGAAACAAAATCTTTGGCCGCAGCCGGCAATAGCCATGGCTCTATGGCCGTATCCGGCCGTTGGCCGCGGAACACTACCAAGAATCCCGTCTGTCATTTTCTTCTGAGCGGCTAGGTGATTCCTACTCATGTTTGTATTTTCGTCATGACAAGCATTTGTCAGTGATGACGTCAAAGAGAATTTGGAAACGAGTATTTTTTAACGTTTGAAAAAAATTTCTCATCGACTTTAAGTCGGCATCCATAGTGCCCACACGTAATTGTTCTGGAATAGTCCTAATCTATTCCTATTCAGCTATTATAAAGAATGGCTAGCGCACTTATTTGTCCTTTGGCTACATATGTCGAACGGAGGATTTGTAGAAGTCTAGTATTATTTTGAACATTTAGGTATACCGCTTGTGAACTAATGATCTCGAGCAATTCTTACACACTACCCTAGAACGCGATATTTTCGGAAACATTGTCCTTAAATATTAGACGATTATTTCTGTACTAGCGATACTGCCACAAAAAGGTTTCAATTCCCGGTCTGTTGTCAAATATTGATCAAGTACTACACTTGCGAGAACTGTTACCCTCGGCACGCTAAAGTCCTTGAAACCTAATCAGGCTAACCTGTCATTTTAAAAATCCAATCCAAAAAGTAAGTATTTCAAACCAAAATAAGTTATTACAAACATATTCATTAACATACCAACATATTTGAAATCAGAAATTTATAAAAGATAACCAACACCCTGAAATGTAGTAACGCAAATCATCAAATGAAACTTCGGTGTCAAAGTCAACCACTCGGGAGTAACATATGCCAATAAAACTTTATAATTGATAAAGAATCAATTGCTCATCAATGGAGCCAATCTGATTAGCTTTCAACTGCGAATAGTAGAGAACTTTCTCAAGAAGTTTATTGGTGAATAGTAATTGCCATGTTTCTAATATTGATTCCCATCGTGCTGAGAGCTTAGGATCAGTATTTCTTTCACAACATAACCACTATCACGTCAAATGTAAGGATTTGGAGGAATCCCTGTCTAACTGTAACCATTATGAACTAGATTGGAATCATCTTCACAAAAAGTATTTTCGTTGTCGTCAGACGATTTATTATTGGTAGACTCGTCGGGGTGAGGATCTATGATTTTGACTTCCAATCTTTCATCTGACCCTTCTTTGTCTACAATTTCCTGGTGTTATTGTATATTCTGAATAATTTTCAAATAATGTTACAGGCTGCTTCTTCAGCAGTAAACCTCCTTCTTTCGTTAATTGTACTACTACTACTTTATTCTGAAATGAAGGGTATATGGGGAAAATTTGGGCATGCTGAGTCTAATACATGTAATGTCATTATGATATTGGATCATCGTAGTTGATGTATATGCATAGATGAAATCCTATAAGAATTCATTGATTAGAGTTATATTCACGTAGATATTACAGAAAACATAAGAAGTGATATTTAAAATCAAAGGTTGGTCTGCAGGGGGTTATTAATGACGTAATTCGTCAATTCAAAGCTCAAAATAAAATTGATCCGACATTGTTAGGGTACATTTTACAAATTATTTGTCACGAATAATGAAGATAAAGAATTAACATCAGAATGTCCTGTCCCTTTTCGAGATTCACGAGGTAAAGTGAAACCAGTTGTTTGATGCAAACAATATGTGTTCAAAGTTGTGAAATTGTTTGTAACTTGTCAAAAGTTAAATTAATACGCCATTAACTAAAATTGAATTGTACGGTTTCTATTCTTGTTGTAAACCATTAATCATGGACCTCCTATTTAAGACCAATTTTACACAAAGGCTGATCAGATTAAAATGTAATAAATTATATAATATCTTGGCACAGGCCAATTATTTAATGTAAATATTCTATTATTGCAGTTTCCTTATAAACACCAAGGCTTTCATCGGCGCAAAGAATGTCTATTAAAATTATTGGTGTAAAAGTATTCTGTAATAGTAATAATTGAGAATAGTGTTTTACAATATTATATAAATTCTGTCAAGAAACAATACATTAAATCAAAGATCAATTAAATGTTCACTTCTTAAATTTATTGTTTGTCTGACATTAAAAATACTTGAGCATTTAGAATGTCAACTTCATCAATACCTAATTCTTTTTTAAGATGCCATTTACAGTTGAGTAGCTAAGAGAACTCTTTACAAAATTTTACACCATCAAAACGAATTTAAGCTATTTGAATTTTCCCTCTGTTTCAATTTATTCTCAAAAACATATAAATAAATTGCAAGAGCTGTTTTAGCAAAATAACTATATCTAGAAAACCATGTAGCAGTATTTTATCTGTTGGAATAGAAAAATTTGACTGTGTATTATGTTTTATTTTATTCATACCAAGGCCTTTAACATGGCCTTGATTCATACAAAATTTAGCTTGTATAAAAATTCAGTAATCTTAACATACAAGTACAGTATAAGTTTTCAGATAATGAGTTAAAACTATGAAGTACTCTTACTCTTCAGCAAAGTTTTCTGCTAGCTTGATATATTGTGGTAATTCAATCGCATTTTGATTTTTCATTACACAATACATTTTCATTCTGATTGTTGATAATTTCTGATCTATTTGATCAAAAGCAATCAGATAGCATACAAGCACAATAGCAATGAGCCCCATCTTGCATCAGCATTACATCATTTTTGCCAGTTGTGTGCAGCTGATGCCAGCAGTTATTTTAATTCGGTCTAGTCCAGAGCTTTCAAATAAAAAATATGTATCTATTGCGTATCCATATTTAAGCATTTTAATGATATTCTGGGTTAAGGTTGAAAAGAACAAAAATTGCTTTTGAAAAAAATGGAAAATGAATTTATTATACAAATTGACTAGTTGTTTGGAGATTTTGAATAGCATATCGCTACTCTAAAAATCTAAAAGTATTTCACTGACATAAGGTCACTCAAAAGCATTTCAAATCATACTTTCCTTAGAATCGATTGCTGAAAATTCATCATCAATAACACCTTATTCTCTCCGAATACAGTTTCATAAGTACACACTACACTCTAGTAAACAACACAAATGGAAATACATTGCAAGTTACCTAATTTAGCTTGCCTTGATTATTGAAAATGAGAAGATACTTGTATATTAGCAGATGATATGCAGATAAAGAAATGAGTCTTAAAGATCTAATGGCCACACATACACAAAGAATGGGGAAACTTCAAATTTTTCGTTTCCTAATTGCTTTATGCTCTTGAATAGAGAAAAGCAAAAATTTATGCTTCCTGGTGTTTTATGTAAATATTATTGATTATTTTGTTGAATATTTCAAAAATAAAGGCGTTAGTTCTGAAAATTCTGTTAGTATTGCAACTTACTAAGCAAATACAAGGGCTAAGGTTCATAAATTTATGCTTCTTTATATGCATATTTAACTACTCATTCTATTTCCTAAATAGAATAACTAGTTTGTAGGTTAAATATTGTTACTAAAATCCCACATATTATATAAACTGAATTATTTCTAATGTTTGGATTGAATCTTGATGCAAATATAATTAACGAATTTTTAAACTGCTGTGATAAAGCAAGTTATCAATTTTTTTAAATAAAAGGGCGAAGAGAAAAACTCAGTCTTGTCCAAACTGTGAATTTTTTCTCATAAAATAGAAGATAATTTTAGATGCAAGGTCGCAATCTATTTACCATTTTAAAGAGTAATTAATTTTGTCCTCGAACTTTTCGCGTCTTGATTTTAAAGTTTGTATTAATTTATATTTTAAAACGGTAACTTACTTGATTTGATTGGGCGTCCATTCTAATACAACTCCTTTGAGTTGTTCGATGAGTGGTTCCACGCAGGTTGTATTGCATTACCTAAAATCAAGTTTCTATACAATTTTGACATGAACAACATGTCTAATCACAACTATGAAAAGTGTTATCGTTTAACTAGCCGTGCAATATAAAATTTTATTGAAAGAATTAATGTTTATACTGCTATTTTGCCATGTTGTCAATAAGTAATCCAAAATATTACCCAGGAAAATGCTTGAACTGACCGCAGCATTTCCTATGAAGCTAAGTGAATATATGATTACAGCTTAATTTAAAAGAACGTAAAAAAATTTAGCAATTATATTATATATATGTATACATATATTTATTTGTTTATTTATTTCTTTATTTATGTATTTATTCATATTGTCCATTCATATAATATCAATTATTTTACGTCATTGACGAAGTTATTTTTAATTTATTTAAAAGGCGACCTACAAAAATGCTTTATATACAAAAAGGCCGAACAAAATGTATCATTGCTCTATTCCTCTTTTAAAGCATCGAGAAATTAAGTATGAACGATATACCGAGTAATTACAAAGTATCTTTGTTGCTTTATTTTTTATAGAAAGCAAAGTAAAATTATTGAAAGCTTTGCAATTTAACCGGATTAAGGTTAAATCCCTGTACAGATTTGAAATTTGTGAAGATGTTGTCATAATAGCAACTATAAATGGAAATAAACCAAGTGTAAAAATAATCTGATATAGCGATTTAGTTCCTTTAAATCTTTAACATTGCATAGGCTAAAAATAAGTAAAAAGTCAATACTATTGATTTTCGATAACATTAATGTATGTAATCAATATATGTTCAAAGATAAAATTCTTAACTTAACGTAATTTAAATTTAATGGAAACCTATAATAAAGTTTGTGCTTCATTTTACCGGTTGCTCATCTATGCACTAGTGATGTCATCCGTAGTTAAACAAGTATGAATCTTCATATAATTCGATAATCATATTGAATTCTAAGTTTATTGTAGTGAATTTTTTCTACGATGTTATGTCTTTCTACGAATGATTCAAGTGTCAGAAATTTCTAATATTTTAACAAAAATTGGTTGTAGTTGAGTAAGTACTTACATAGCAATAGCCTGCACATGTCGCGACTGCTGCACTTGCTTCAGGGTACATTTTTCCTTTGGCGCAATTGTCCTTGCTATCATGAGTTTCACATGCGTAGCATGTCACCTCTAAACACAACTTTTTTTCACTTAAACTCGAATGTGATTTTCACATTTAATTTTCCAAAAATAAAGGGCAATGCACTGAACAAATCAGCGTAGAAAAGGAGTCATTCCATTAGTTCAAAACCTAATCTAACATATAAGGATTTTTTCATTTGTCTGCACTTTCAACATATGCATTTCCTTATATAAAATTTTGAACAAAATTAAAAAATTGGACTTACGGTTAGCAAAGTAGTCACCCTCCACAAACGGTCTCCCTTTATTGTAATCATAAGGCTCATACCCTCCGTTATAGGTTTGAGGATCCTCATTTGGCTGGAAGTGATTAGAAGCTAAATAGCGCATAATAAAAAACACTTCCGGGAGTACTAATAGCAACCAGTGCTCATTTTGGTTTAGTAAATGGATCAAATAAATTTGCATAGACACTAATGAATAGGGCTATGAATGAGAAAGGCTTGATCGCGATCACATTAAAATTTGGCCTTATCGTTAAAGATTAGAAAACAATTCTTTGTTATACTGTGGTTAACCTTTAA
>CABFPE010000671.1:180826-193570 GCA_900660155.1 Hofstenia miamia | reverse complement strand
ATAGCAACCAGTGCTCATTTTGGTTTAGTAAATGGATCAAATAAATTTGCATAGACACTAATTAATAGGGATATGAATGAGAAAGGCATCGGTTATTGCGATAGATATTTAGAAAAATCTGCTTGATCGCGATCACATTAAAATTTGGCCTTATCGTTAAAGATTAGAAAACAATTCTTTGTTATACTGTGGTTAACCTTTAATAAATATACATATCTATTTCGATTTGAAGGTTGAGGCAAATTCATATTGGTGATAAGTAGAATATAAAAATATATATTTAAAAATAATTCCGACCTTAAATAAATCAAACATGCGATAGACATTAATAAATAAAATCCATTTATTGAATAAGAAATAGATTATTAAATTGCAACTTTCTAATACGGTGATAATTTACAGGATTTGGTTATATTGTCAGATATTTTCTGGTAGCTCGCAGATCCGATGAAGACTGGTTTAATTAATGAAATGTTTCCTTCGCACGTTATTAACGCATCCATTGATTTGTTAATTTAATATAACGCAGTATCTAACTTAAGACAACGTAATTCAATATCCACTTCCTTTCCGTCCTCAAGGAACACAGATAATCAAATATCTGTAAAACAATATCAACAAATATTTTTTTGTGAATGTATCACAGATACTCTAATAAATACCTAAGTTTTGGATATAAAATTACTGAATGCATGTTCTTAAAAATTGAAATATGAGTTACATACATTTGGAAGTTGCTAATGATCATGGGACTTCCAACGGAGACAAATTGAAGTAAAATATGAAAACATAATGTAATGGAATAAATTCTTTCAAAAACCAATAAACATACAATATTTTTCAATAGGCAATTGTTATTATTTCGTTTAATTATTTCTAAATAATGAAAATATGATTTCTATTGAACATTTTGTGAAATTTAAATTTTAAGTGCATTTTGAAATAGTGAAATTAAAATTTTCTATGTGTGAAAATTCACCTATTCACTTTGAGGTTCCACCTAAGCAATAATGCAGATAACATTTGGTATTGTTGAATAAATTGCTAAGTAGGACTGGAGAGCTACAAACTGAATTTGATGAGGAGTACGTGGATAAGACGCTTTGCATTCTATATATATATATATATATATATATAGAGAGAGAGAGAGAGTCTGCTTGCATATACGAAACCCATTGTAGTGCTTAGCTTAGTTTATTACATTTTTGAACATAATTAAGGAAATCTTCTTCAATGTTTTGAAAATATCCTAAAAGAATTTACATTAATCAAGAAATCGCAAGTCAACAATTGGAAAATTACTTTATATAAATTTCCCGTTTACAATATAACATCATTCTCTTCGTAAAAACTGGCTTTGTTTTTCACTGTTTCCAATTCCAAGTAAATTTTGTATGTTTAATGTCTAGCACAACCAAACGATATTTCAATTGCTGTTAAGGTTAAAGAACTTTGTAATCCCTACAATGCTTTTGGCTAGTGAATTTATAATATTAGAAAACAAGCAATTTAATTACACTCTTAAAATTTTCTAGGTAAAACAATTAAAATAACACCTAGATTTCTAGGTAAAATACCTACAATTGGGACACCCTACTATTTAGGGAGAATACCGAAAATATTCTAGGTATTTGTCCTAAATTTTATGTGTCTCTATTCTAGATATTTTGCCTAAGATTTAGATAGGCCTTTTCTACCTAAGAATCCAGGTGATTTTTTAGGTATTTGTATTTAGGGAAGATAGCAAAAATATTATACCTATTTTTCTAAATGTTTGTGTAGATACCTAAAATGTATTGTTTCTTTGAAATGTAATCCTATATTCACACAATCCTTAATTGTATTAATTTTTAAAAATGTTTTGTACTTTAAATATTAAAACAAAATATATTTATTACAATGCAGTATGCATTAGTTTTGAGTTTATGTACAAAATTCGGAAAAACAAGTTCAGTAGGTATATATGTAATGTAAGTATTCACTAAATTTTCAGATATTGTGTGGAAATGTGCATGCGTGTATATTCACCAGTAATAGAATCCTAATATATAATATGTTTAAAAATTTAATAGACATGTAGGAGCAGTTGATCTTGCCGTTTTTAGCTTCTCAAAGACAGTTGAATATTTTCCTGATTGTAACAAAATCAATCACAAACTAAACCAGCTTCTCTCAAGATATGTTTGACACTGTTGTGAGAGATATTGAATGTGTTGCTTGCATTTCTTAAAGAAGGACATGTGCCATCTCCAAAAATTGTGACCTGTAACAACATCATGTTTCAAATCATTTGACACCCGCCTGTGTTCCTGGTTGCCAGCCTTTAAATCACCTTCTTGCTTCCTCGCAATTAGCTGCTATAGAATAACTAAATGCAGAAGCAATCTCTTCAGTCGTAAAACCACCATAATAACTTAGGAAATTCATTTTAATGATCAAAGCTCACGTTTCAAGTTATTGATTTTGTCTTTTAGTTATATTCGCGCATTTATGTTTAGAATATTCGTTTAATATGTAAACTATAAGTAATTCTTTTAACGGCAAGATCAACTGTTCGACCCTGTATAATTATACATATTTTAGGAACAATAATTATAATCTATAATTGACAGACAGGTTTAACCCGAATTTGTTTAAGAGATCAAAAATGCCATTTCCAGTGTCTTAAACTGATGTTGACTGAAATTGAGTTGAAAATTCATGACTTTATCGTATATAGATGCAATTGTTTTGTAAAATATTATGTACAAAGAAAAAAACGCAAATAACATATTGAGGACAAAATTGCCCCAACAATTACAAAACATCTAGTGTTGACCTTAAACCCTCTTTTCAATTAAAATGTCCTGAGTGGCTAAGCAGATTGGCTTATATATAATGTTCTGGGAAAAGTGACAGCAATAGTTGGTTTGCAAGTGAAAATGAAAAAGTAATAGGATTTGCTGATAACATCCAAGGTAGAAAGTTAGAAAACCATCGTTTGTATCTTTTGGAGCTTGTGAAAGCATTTCATATGAAGTAAGGGTTTTGGTTAAAAAATCCAAAATTATGATTTTGAGGAATAACACGGATTAGGACCACATGTAAAATATGATTTTGCATTGACGCTGTCAACTGTAAAAGCTTGCATACGGAGATGATATGTTATAATTGAAAATCCTATTTGAACTTGTAATCGAGTTATAAGGGTCTCCCTCTTTTTAAATTCCACGAATCATGTTACGCCTTTTGACATAAATGTATCTTAAAAACAATATAAAATCAATAAGTATTCACAAAAATAATTATAATCCATTAGGATTTAAGAAACGAATACACGCATGCATTTGTCATAATGTAACTGAAATTGTAGAAAAATAACGCGGGAACAGCAGTAGTTTTAAAGTCAATGAAAAAAAATTGCGTTTTGTGTGTAATAACACTATCAGTGATGTGATCGAACATATATATGATATGAAATCAAACACAGCTATCTTTACGTATTATTATAAATAAATATATTAAAAACTTTATGATTCTGAAATATAAGTCATTTTTTAAAACCAAAAGTACACTGGCTAGAAAATAAAGATATATAATCAGAAACAAAAATCCTACACACAAAATTGTAAACAATGTTTTTATAAAATTTCTTTCTGCATAAAATTCAAATATTTAAATACTTTGAGCAAGTCTAATGGAGATAATATTTTGTAAATGATTGAAAATTTTCTAACCTCGATCAATTCACTTTAACAAAATTTTTGTTATTATTTTAATATTTAGTACATTAACTTTAAATTTTATTATTGTTCCATTAATTGGTTAAGAGCAATATTTGATCAAATATATTTGATCTTAAAAACCAATTTTGTTGAGCTAATAATAAAGTTTCTTGTCAATGCGATGATATTTCAGTAAAACTTACTAAGAATGAATTTTAGGTAAATACTATTTTCTAACTAAAATTTATAGGTAAAATGCTAAATTTACAAAAGGACAAAGTTACCTAAATTTTTAGGTGAAAAAAAATTAAGATTAAGAAAACATGTATATATATATATATATATATATATATATATATATATATTTATCTTTAAATAGCCTTTATTTTTGCGTACTGATTGCACAAATTCCATGTATCCATTTTGCAAAGAATGATATGTACTCGTTATGCTTTTTACATTGTGATTTAGATTTGGGCAAATGAGCCAATTAATTCTTCAGCACAATATTTAATCATAATTAATATAGGCATGGTTTTCAACCTCAAATTTCAGCAAATTTGCCCATGTGTATATATACAGTACATTCATAAGTTCATTTATAAATGTTTTCAAAATCAACATAAATTTAGTTGTGATTATAGGCAGCAATATGTTATTTTCTGCGACAGCTAGTGACCTCTACTATATCCAAGGTTATCATATCAAATTAAATGGACAGCTTCAACTTTTAAATTAGATTTAATAAATGCTCAAACTGTATAATGATTTGTTTATGAAATTGTGTAATCGGATATGAATTGTTGTATCGTTTTTTTCAGCTCATTGAATACAAAAGCAATAAATTCTATAGCTTAAATGCTTCTGTGGCAATCTAAAGTTATTGATGCAATTGTGGGGGAATGTTAGTGATTTAATCCGTTACAAATATAATTTTACGCACGAAAGGAACATTGTAATATTGATACCGTTAAAATTTTAATGCAAATTTCATAAATGAGTGAACAGAGCAGAAGATTTATGGCGTCTAATTCAAAACCTCTCGTTAATTTGATAAGCATGTTCACATGCTTTGTCAATATTTGGAATGTAGTTAAAGTCTTGACGTTTTGTTTATTTGTTTATATAGTTTTCATAGCTTTTGTTTCAATTCCAACAAAATTGTGGCCAGTAGCAATACTTTATATCCAATATAACATAAAAATTAACACACTTCTCCTAAATTATGTTTTAATGTATGTACCCTGAGAACTCAATTTAGCCAAAACGATAAATTAAGGCATTTCAGCACAAGTCGTTTAACCTAATTTTATAATTGCAATGCCAAATTTAAGGAAGTACATTAACTTGCCATTTAAAATTCTTGACAGAAATTTTTGAAAGAACTATTTAAGCAAAAGTGCAGCTCTTTATAAAGTAAGTTTGTAACAATTAGGGAAAGATTCAAATAGTTTATTATTGTAGCGTCAAATTTTCTAAATAAATAGGGTAAATAGAAGCAGTGTAAACAATCTACAGCTTTTTTGGAAGACTCAACAATCTATTCGGTTGAAAGCGGTTCAAGAACTAAAGACCCTCTACAAGTTTACTGATATATAGTGTTCGCTATAAATTCCAGTCCAATACATAAACAACGAATTAAATGAAACTGATTTATTTCTTATTTACATGAACCTCTGCTTATTTTACTTTATTTTTGTAAGTGAGTTTTTAACAACTTCTTTATATTTTACATTTTATTATGATAAGTGTTTTATAGTCTAGGGCTTGAATTCTTCAACTTGCTGAGATTTAAATTGAATATACGCTTTGAATGGCATTTTTCAACTTGAAGGAAAAAAATTTTATTGTACACGTATAGGTTGGAATGTGAAAAAACTTTTCATACAAATCATCACATTATTCTTACTATAATTCGATCCTTTGAAAATTAAATTACCAAATGCTTATGAAATACACAAAGTCATTTGTTAACTAAATTCATTACAAACTTCGCAGGTCAGTTATGAAAATTTAATTTCCTGATATAAATTATGCGTTATCAGTAGTAANTATATATATATATATATATATATATATATATGGGTATGGTTGAAATTAGTACCCTTTCTCCTATTATGCTTACATGTTAATGAAAGTAGTAGATAAATGATGTTTTGTTGAATATAATACACGTCTTCTGTGATTACATGAAAAATTACTTTTCTGATTGAATTTTTCTTGAATTGCACTTTTCTATATTTCGAGTTTGTTTGGATAAAAATCGTTAAGAAAATGAAACCTCAAAACGCATGTGTTTCAAATATTTTAAAACACGTGAAGGATTTCAAACATTTTTCTGTGCTCATATGTGTCATTTTCTCAACGCATATTCCAAGCAGTCGAGGCATTGATGTAGTAATTTATGGCAATTTTCACCAAAAATTTAATTGTTTATTCAAATTTGAGGAGCATTAGGCTATTAGGTATTTAAATACAGGTGCATACTTAAGTGTTTTTAAATTTACAAAAACGTTGATTTCATTTTTCATTTTTTTATTTGAGAAATATTGGATTTTCAAAAAGCTGGTTATGTTTCTTTTAGATAATTTCAGTATTTTCATTCACTATACACTTTTTTTATCTGCATACATGGTATTTGCACAACGAATTCATTCTTCCACCAAAATTTATTGAAAATTTGAATTTTTGTTGGTATTCGCGGACTCGGAGCTTCCAACTATGACCCATGTGTATGGAAATCATTAATTCCTATTCTGCTATAAGCCATTGAAAGCAACATTAGCATTGGATAAAGATTTTTAGTTTTTTTACAAAATTCCTTTTTTCTATTTAAAATGTCAACATTCGGATAGTTTTGTTAACTAACAATCGAAAAGATCTTACTAAAATGTAATTTCAAAGTAAAAGAAAGGTATTCAATGTTAGTTTTAGGCCAAGGGCTTTGACGCAGTTTGTTTTGACAAGAGTTTATAAAGTTAATGATAACAGTAACGTGCAATATATATATAAATGACAGAGACACATTTTATCAACATTCTGGAGTAAAATTGTTCAAAAATGTGGACAAATCGGCATATTACATGAATATATATATATATATATATATATATATATATATATATATATATATATATATATATGTCATCTTTACAAAAACGTCAGCTATATCTGTTATTTGTATGTTTTTTCTTGATAAAATTCAAAAGTATTTTTCAAATTTTTTTTGTTTAAAAATTATTTTAATGGGGTATAATTAGACTGAGAAGTAATTTTGTAATCAATAATAACACCATAGGAATAGGCGTTTCAGAAAACCGTCAGTTGTAGTAGCTAAGTTGTAAAAAAAAGTTGTGACAAACGAAGAGTGTCACAAAAAGGAAACCGCATTTAATATGTTTGATGTGGTAGTGACGTTCAACATCGATTAGATTATGTTTTATTAATCAGATTGCTTGTAAGGGCACGATGAACTTTTTGCAGATATCCTCACAACACTGCTTACATCATATACATCCTTATACGGTTTCTACAAGGCTATAGAACTTATAGAGTTTCTATATGGAATATTATGCTGTCTAATCCAGTGCTATAGGTGTAGCTCTGCCGGCTGCGATTCCGCCGCTGGCCTTATTGGGTCTGTGCCGCCAATAGTAGTCTGGTGACGGCGGCGCCAGCCTCTAATTCTGACTGCACTAGAAATCCGTCTATTGCTAAATTTTCAGTTTACAAAGAATATTATAAAAGGTGTTTCATATATATATATACCTATATCCGCTATTTGTTTTTTCAATACATCTTGTATTTCTTAAATATTGTTCGACACTTGCAAAATACATTAATACAATATCAATGAAATTTGTAATATTTAGTTTTATATTTATGTATTTGGAAATCTTGATTTAACACTAGATTCTATTTCTTGGCAACTTAATGACTAGCTGTGATACAATTTCTTCAAATAGCATTTTATTGTAAAAATTGGAAGAAAAAGACTTTCCGTTATTTAGGTCAGACGTAACTATATAATTAAGGAGGCTTCCTTAAAAGAAAATGAAACAGTTTCCTTTGTTGGAAATCATACTATTGAAGAGTCAATAAGTCTCTGAATTCAAGACATAGAAATGCAAAGACTCTAACTTATGAAGTTTTAAACTGCTGACACTGTTCAACTTACGAAGAAATTAAAATGCATACTATGTCTACATTACTCCTATAATACGACATATTTACAGTCTAATGAAACTGATAACCAAGACAATTTTAATTAAATTGTGATTATTATTAAGATGTGGGTCTATCGGTTCTGTAATTGCTTATGTATGGCAGAGTTCACACTTCTAGAAAATAATTTAAAATATTTTTAAAAAAGTCAAAAGAATGAATTAATTAAGAGCTTTAACGAATAGTAAGATTATTTGAGATTGAACGCGGTGTCCGTATGTACCGCACTCGTACAAGAAACTGTTTAATTAATACGGGCATTATGAATAACTTATAAACTGTAGATGTGTGTTCTGGATTGCAAATCAATAACGATTTTCAGTTGGTTATTTGTGACACGTTAACTTTGCACGTTGCAACCACATATTAAGTTTACAAATAAATCTATAATTATTGGATTGCTGAAATTAAGAGCCATATTTAAAATTATGTTGAGCATGGATGAACAGAAAATGCCAGATAATTTCCTTATGAAAACTGCGATGATCAATTTAATAACGTATTTAAAAGTAAAGTTAAAGTCCAAGGATGAGATGAGAATTGAGGTACATTCACAGGTTTTATGGAATCATACCCAGCCTGTAATCTGTTTATTACTCAAGCCCGAACACGAAGCATAAACATGATATTTTTAATGCTTAGATCCAAGGTGATTCTAAATATTACCTTACTTAAAACTAAACGTGAGCTTAATCAGCTGTAAATATTACAAACAGGTTAAATTTTCGTGTTCCACTCATCTTGACCTGAAATAGGCTCAAATTTTTCCTAGCATTTTACAAAGTAATTTCAATCGATCTAAAACAAAAATAAATAATATTACTAAATCCGAATGTTAGATGAACCCGAAACCAAACCTGATTTCGAATCGTGTGCCAGTCAAGTTACTCTAGGTTTGATGAACCTGAGCAGAATCAAATTAACAATGTTAATAGTTGTTTAAGATTTTGAACTACTAATATAATTTTTATTTAGGAGAATATATATATTTGATGTATAGAAAGAATGGATTTGTTCTTTTCATCGTAGATTGTTAGGAATCAAGCCATCTTTTTTGAACTACATGTATTTGACTGTTGAAATTTATTTGCATTGAATTGCATTCTCAACGAATTCTACAAATTTATTAGCATATAAAAATTTGGAAATCCATTTTGAAAGAAAGTTATGCTAATCAAAATGAATTTCCTGTAAACTCCACAATTTGAATATTCAATTCCCCATGAAAACCTCTTAAATATAGATTAGTTGAAAACAACTTTCTCTTGCTAAATTTAGTTATACGTCATGCTTGAAACATGTTAGCATGCATACATTGCATACTGTTAAGAATCCTCACCACTACTAAATTTGAATTTTGGCTTCCTTCTATTCCTAGTGCACGGTATTGTAATTGGTTCAGGGACACTCACTTCGTTTCGCATGAAATTTTTTGGTTTTGCATTTTCACAGAATATTCATTGATGTTTGAATATAAATACTCCTTTTGTTTGACTTTCGTCTACTTTTTGCATCCGCATGGATTCGTTTTTTTCGCTTTTTCCTATTTTCTTCTAACTGTACAATTGTTAATCCATTTCTATGCTGCATTGTTTGTAAGTAATTCTAGACTTAGTTTCCCTCTTTTTTACTCCAATAACGTTTCTTTTTCAAGCACTTTCGGTCGTATCAAAGATTATAATTAACTTGGCTTCTAATCGGCCTCAAATTTCAATTATACAAACCCAATATAAAATTTTGTAATATATTTTAGTGATGTTTTACTCCTGCTATTCCCATTCATTTAACATATTCTAAAAAAGTTTATCATAAATTACTGTGAAAATTGTATATACACATTGTAGATATATATATATATATATATATATATATATATATATATTAGTGTAATAATTAGCAAGGTATTTAGTTATTATCATCTCTCTTAGAGAAATTTGAATTTACGGTATATAGTATTTCGTAACACTAAAAACCATTTATCCCCATAAAGAACGCGAACGAATCGATTCATTAAATAATTTCAAAAACCTCAAAATCAAATAACATTGTTGTCGCGCATTGAGTATATATCTATTTAATGGAATTTGTTTGTTGTTTTGTTTTTATCTTTTTCTTTCATTTAGCTCTTTGTTGTTAGGAGATAATCTAAATGTGATAGGTTATGCACATAAATTATAAATCTGTGAAAATCCACACGCTAAATTTCAATAGCATAACAGTATTAAGCCGTTGTAAACATAAATAAACCAACACATATTCCACGAAATATGCCTTTGCTATTTTAAACTTCAATGTTTAGAAATTATATTCCAGACAAAGTTTGAAATTGTGATTATTTTTCGGAATTACTTTTGACATCATTAGAGTAGTCAAAGTTGCTAGTTAGTTCCACCACCCGCTTTGAGTTCTGTCCTAATTATTTCGTTTATAAGCTATATAATTACCATGTCATGCGTTGTAAAGTTTATTGGACATCGTAAATTTCATTATTTCCCTAAAAACCGTTAGCAACTTTAACGTATGAATTCCACTGTTAATTTCATTATCAAGATAAAAGCAATTTATATATATATATATATAGAGAGAGTACTGGAAAAAAAATTCGGCCACCCATGATTTGTCATAAATATTTCTAAGAAATCGGCGCCGAGAATATCATAGTTATTTTTTAATTAGATATGGGGTTGCAGAAAGAGGAGTTCATCAGGTTGAGACATAATTATCACTTTTTACTTTAAATCTAAAGGAGAAATGCTACAATGCTTGTAGTTAGCTAATCTTTTCTTGGAAAATTGTATTCGGCCACTTCAGACCAAATCAGAGAATCTGTAAGAAATTTCATTGGTTAAGCTTTTTTCAGTCTATTTATATTGAAAATGTCTAATAGCAGTCTTTCTTCGCCATATATGATGCCTGGTTACGTACCTCTTGCCATCCGCAAGTTAATTATCTCCAAAAATTTGGAAGGGATGAGTCAACGTAATCTAGCCCGACTTCTAGAGCGACCTCGAAGTACTGTGAGGGATATCATCAGACGTTTGACTTCTGAAAACATCATTGCCTATGTGCCTTTCAAAGCGAAATCCCAGGAAGACTTCAGAAGAATTTCGCAAGGAATGGGCTGATGGTCAACTTTTGACAGCAATAACTGTGCGAAACATCTTGAAGAAGTACTCAATTGAGACTTTCGTGTCACCCAGAAAGCGATTCTTAACCTCAAAGCAAAGATTACTCCGGGTGAGGTGGGCCAATTTAATCTGAGACAATTCATCTGAACATTGGTCTAATGTTATATTTTCAGAAGAGTCAAGATTTGAGCTATACTCATCGAACAGAATGTTGATGAAGAGACAAACTGGGCAGAAGTTTAGATTCTTGCCTCAACTTATTCGGGGGACCATGAATTATGGTGGGAAGTCTGTAAAGGTATGGGGTGCAATATGGAAGTGTGGCTTTCGCAATATTGTTCATATTACTGGTACTCTCCTAAGGTCTTAATATGCTCATTTTCTAGAAAAGGAACTCTTGCCACTCCTTACGAGTGATCAATGTATCAGCAGGATGGCGCTCCATGCCATGCCTAAAAAGAAATGAAAAATTTCCTCCATAATAATGGAGTTCCTATCCTTGTTGACTGGCCTGGCCTGGCCAATCTCAAGACCTTAACATTATCGAAAATATGTGGAAAGAGGTCAAATATCGAATTGGACAGCATACTCTTTACACTGAAGACAAGCTGTGGAGCGCAATAAAGAAATAATTTTATGCAATTCCCATCTGCTTTATTGAAAGACATTTTGCTTCAATCCCTGATCGCCTTGAAGCTGTTATTGGCTCAAAGGAACAACCTACAAAATATTAGAAGAGATAATTTTGTTGCTAAATGCTTGTATTGCGTTAATTATTAATTTATGTATCTTATTTTAAATTTACTTTTTTCGGATTTGCTCAATTGTTAAATTTTTTTCAGGTAGCCGAATACATTTTTCTAATACAAATTTCTAATTTTGATTAAAAATTAATAGCCAATTGTTATTCTACATATTTTATGGTATTAGACATACACATTTTCCTTTCTTAATCAAAGTAACACTTATATATAATTTTAGGCACACTCTATCCAATGAATGTTCATTATTTATTCAAAATAGCAAGGTGGTCGAATACATATTTCCAGTACTGTATTCGAGTATGCATGTAGCAATACATTATGAACTGTTCACAACAATTAGTAAATATCATGTTCAATTTCTAAATTTCTGGATAAATTCACAGTATAATTAACCATAATTCTACTGTAATTTTTCAATACCTGTGATGGTTACCCCAAATATTTTTAAACGGTTATAACTCACAACTAATGATATTTAAAATCTAAAGACATCACAAGATAGGGAATTGTCTCATTTTCGTCTATTAATTTAAATTCGTGATCTGGTTTTTTTCCAGACAACATCTAGCTTTGTGAACGCCGCGCTTGGATGGGACTCAAACACATTGTCATCAAAGACATATTTCAGAGTAGTTGGTGTTCCCATGCCCTCATTATCTGAAACTTAGTATGGAAAGAATTTGAATATTTTTACAAAAATCGGATTTTTTATTTAGAATAAATTCTTATTTGCATGTACTTCAGGTAAAAGAATAAGTTTTTGCATAAATATTTATCATTGCATGAGCTGTAACAACCTCATAAATATATCCATGCAAAAAGATTTCAATTTTTTAACAGGCTTGGGTAAAATTGTTCAAAGATGTGGATAAATCGGCATGTTACTTAAATCTAGCACTAGTAGTTCCATATATATATATATAT
>CABFPE010000671.1:162690-177398 GCA_900660155.1 Hofstenia miamia | reverse complement strand
CTTTTCTTCAATAAAAGTTTAAGCATGGAAGATTAATAGTTCCACGTTCTTATTTTCTAAAAATACATAAATTCTCTTTATATATATATATATATATATATATATAGCAGCTAATTTTTGCTCTAGTAGTGAGCCACTTCATCTATGCCTGTGCACCGCTGAATAACATTAATATAATAACACAACATACAATAAATAAGAATTTTAACTGTTCAATTCTTACTGTGTTTAGTTTTAGTAAACTAAACATAAGAGATAAACTGCAAGATTTCAAAAAGCATATTTCCAATTTAGTATGCTAAGTAAATTTGCTAATTCTAATCAAACAAATTCACCAGTCTTTTAGTGGTACTAATTCATTAAATCAATGCATTAAGCTTAAAAACGAATCAAGTAAATGTATCAATAATATTTAAACTAACACTGCATCGCGGAATAACTCTTTTTCAACATCCACAATAAGATCCTGAAATAGGATACCACAAAAAATTAGATCTATTACAAATTTGAGAAAACTTACAAAAATGCTAAAAGAATTCCTTTTAGCTAATTAATACAAATGAAATTATTTTAGTCTGTAAACTTTGATTTTTATGTGCTGTGTTGTATGTATGTGTTATGTTTGTGTGTATATTCTAGATTTTATTTGAATTTATGGAATTATTCTCAGTTTTTTTAATTTTGTAGAGATTGTATACTTTGTATAAATTCTTTCAAAATGTGTTGGTGACCCTAGCAAATTAATAAACGCTATCTAAGAAAATAAAAACATGCAATCACTTGCAATAATTGACATTAAGGAAAATGACAACATTGAAGTGAAAGATGTATTATAATGCTTTTCTTACGTTTTTTAGCAGATTTTATTATTCAAATGCAAAGAGGCATGTAAGGTAATTACCAATATTGACTCGCGTTCTCATTTTTAAATGTTGTTTCACATCTAAAAATAATCACATTTAGAAATAATAGAAAAAATATTTTTCATTTAATTACTTCAACCTTTCTGGAACAACAATGTATTTGCATGCAAATTAAATGTGAACTCATTAGTGAATTTCTATATTATTGTTATGACTATTATTATTATTATTATTATTATTATTAATATTATTATTTACTAAATTTGAATTGCTAAAATTATATATCGTAAGTCTAAAATGCACTCTGAACTCTAAATTTCAACAAGTATTTTGGAAAATTAATTTAATACATGTACATAGTGTACATAAATTAAATCATCACTTCGTTGAAAATGAATGGACAAACGTAAGAACTATGTTGAGAAAAAATCTCCGAAAGAAATACTAATTAGTGAAATATACTAATGACGCTCAGAATGTTCTCGGACATACGTCAAAATTTAATGACAGTAACAACTAGAGAAAATGTGCAACATTATGGAATGTTATTTTCTAAGCAATTCAAACCTCATTTTTTGTGACAGAGGTATAGTACACATGATCGCATTCTTAGAAGGAACCTAAAATGATTGTAAAAAGTTATTCAGCTTTTTCATATTGGTATATACTAAGTTTTCTTACAATATTTAAGTAGGATAAACTTTATTTTTGATATTATATGAGAGTGTTTTAAAAATGAAAATTGTTACAATATAATGTTCTATCTTCCATTAAAAGAATACAGTAGTTTAATCATGGTTGTTGAATAATGAAAGCAACAGAATTGAACATTTAATATATAATGGTTTATTTTGCAAAGTATTCTCTCTCATTATTGAACTATTTTTAGTGATATTTACTTTAAATTTTCATTACGATTTGAGTTCAAAGTTCGTAGTATTCTATTCTATAAAAAATAATCCTTGCTTTATTAATTATGCGGCTAATGATATCAGTTTCTATTTCCTTCTTTAGCAGACGAATTGCCAGATATAACGCGAAAGCTATAGCAATCCAACACATAAAATATAATTGAAAACTTACTGTAAATATATATATATATATATATATATAATTCTTCCAACTTATTGCTTTTAGATAGGGTTGGGAAAACACATCATCACAATCAGAGAGGTTTTTCATCATAGCTGGAATAGGATCACAATCCAAATCCGATTGGATGTAGATTTTCTGATAAATTGACTCCTTGACATCTCAGTAACAAATAATTTGAGTGTTCAATAAGATGGTGAAGCATTCCAGAAAATGTCAAAATATTTTAAAATAGATCTTTAAATGCATTTTGCTGCTATCTTAGGTTAAACAAAAAAATTCTTAGAAAGAGAAATTCCCACATTTCAAACTCAATTTTCTATATAAGTAGTAGATCTTAAATAGCAAGGTATTTTAAGCAGGGTGAGTGAATAATGTCCTTGATTTTTAATTGGTTTTAAAATATAGAAATTNTTCTATCTTCCATTAAAAGAATACAGTAGTTTAATCATGGTTGTTGAATAATGAAAGCAACAGAATTGAACATTTAATATATAATGGTTTATTTTGCAAAGTATTCTCTCTCATTATTGAACTATTTTTAGTGATATTTACTTTAAATTTTCATTACGATTTGAGTTCAAAGTTCGTAGTATTCTATTCTATAAAAAATAATCCTTGCTTTATTAATTATGCGGCTAATGATATCAGTTTCTATTTCCTTCTTTAGCAGACGAATTGCCAGATATAACGCGAAAGCTATAGCAATCCAACACATAAAATATAATTGAATACTTACTGTAAATATATATATATATATATATATATAATTCTTCCAACTTATTGCTTTTAGATAGGGTTGGGAAAACACATCATCACAATCAGAGAGGTTTTTCATCATAGCTGGAATAGGATCACAATCCAAATCCGATTGGATGTAGATTTTCTGATAAATTCACTCCTTGACATCTCAGTAACAAATAATTTGAGTGTTCAATAAGATGGTGAAGCATTCCAGAAAATGTCAAAATATTTTAAAATAGATCTTTAAATGCATTTTGCTGCTATCTTAGGTTAAACAAAAAAATTCTTAGAAAGAGAAATTCCCACATTTCAGACTCAATTTTCCATATAAGTAGTAGATCTTAAATAGCGAGTTATTTTAAGCAGGGTGAGTGAATAATGTCCTTGATTTTTAATTGGTTTTAAAATATAGAAATTAGTGTTTCCCTACAAAAGAGTTGTCATGACACATGAACTTTTGTCAGTGTAATGTATTGAAATTCTATTAAAATTTAGATCTTCTAAATGCTATATATATACTATANGTAGAGGAATCTACGAACGATCTCATCTGCAATAGGACGGCGCCCCACCCCACACTGCCCACATCACCCGACAATTTCTGATGACAATTTCCCCAACCGGTGAGTAGGGAAGTTCGGGCCCATCCCATGGCCTGCTCGGTCACCGGATTTAACGTCATGTGATAACGCTCTTTGGGGCATCATAAAGAAAAGTGCACTGGCTGAAAAAGCAAGATCAACTCAGGATCTGAAACAGGCAATTCGCAATGCTTTTGCTAACTTTAAAATGGAATCTCTTTCAAAGAGACTACAACTTTGCATAGATATTGATGGGTTGCAAGTCGACACTTACGATTAGTCATTGTACTTGGATTACTTTTTGATGTTAGTTTTTGTTTGTTAAATATAGATGTATTGATTATATTAATGATAATGTCTGTTTGTATTATTGATAAAGTGCAGTAGTAATTTGAAACGTAGGGACTTATGCAACAGACTGTATATATATATATATATATATCATGTGGTACATTATGCTCTCTTTGTATCTGTATTAGCAAAACATCTTTGCATAAAACAATTTACATAGGGAATTTACCAGTGAATCAATATTTAACTAGCAAATTAACTAGCTTAAGTTGGATACTTTTAAATGCAATTAGATATACAATAACCGAACACTGAAAACATAATGTGACTTTTCTTACCGCCAATTAAGCGCTTTTTATGCATTTCACGAGCGTATGTGCTGACAGAAAGTCTCATTCAGGGATTAAAATATCGTCAATTTTGTCATATTATAATTAAGACGTCTTAAAAGACATAATCGTCTTTCCTATATGCAAGGATAATTAGTAGAAAAGAATTAAATGAATATCGGATGTAATAGAAATGTTATTAAGTGTATACTAAACAAAGTGTTAACACCCTCTTTGAATTGTAATATATATTATCAAGACACTTACCTTCTAATATTGTGACTATATAAATGGGAACCACCGCCGCTGCTGTGAGAAACATGTTGTTCTAAATGTAATTAATTTAACAAAAAAATATAAAAATGCTTTTAATATTTAGACAAAAGTTTGTACTCAGATCAAGTTAAGTGAAAATTTATGATAAAAATTATTCCTGTATGGAAATGTAAACTTTTTTTCAATGGAAAATCCTAGTTTGCAAAATTGTTCAAATTTCTCCCATAAATATTTTTTAGATAATAAAAGCTCATGGCAACAGCAATTTTCTAATCAATATAAAATTCAAAAACATTTAAATCCATTAGCCAAAAACTTTATAGATTTAAGTGTTGCACTCCCTAAATTGTTCCTTAAATCTGTTTTTCCACCCTAGCGACCGACCTGACTCGTTTAATTGTTGACTCGTCTCGCAAGTCAGGGGGGTAATTATGAATTCGTCGCCCCGTAGGTGCAAATATTTCTGATGCGATTGAATGGGCTCGCAACCAGGCACGAGATAAAGTTTGGGAATGAAACGGGAGACGATTCCCCATCAGGTGAGGCTTCGATTTTCAATGTCTTTTTAATAATAAGTTATGAGCGTTTAAAAATTTCTTAGAAGCCCTCACAAATTGTAAAATGCCTGAAATATTTAATGCTAACATTCATGTTGACTAGCTACGTTACGGGCAGTACGTATTTACTTATCGGATTCCGATGACAATATTTCAAGATATCATCAGAAGGCATCTCTATTAAATTTTACCGAATGGCATAGCTTAAATAAATTGATGATGTTTATGTAAAGAGGTTTGGTTAAAATTTTAACCATAGATGTGTGAATAAGTTTTTGAGTTTAGCTTAGTTTACTTTATGAAATAAAAACTAGTGTTTTGCGGTTTTAGCGACCGCAAGTTTAAGTTTTACTTTGACTTGCAAAATGAAATTAACAGAGTTCATACAAGGGTCAAGTCGATTGTAAGTCCATATACATTGTGAAATGTAGTAAATATTATATAGAATAGAAATTTTACGGCCGGAATGGTTTTAATATTTGCGTTGGAAGCTGGGGCTTTTACCATCACGACCGCAGCCCGCTAATTTTACAATTAAAAATTAGCGGACAGCCAAAAAGCTACAGTTGCAAAACGCTAAGAACAATATTAACAGTTTTGGTTAAGGTTAAAAATACATAATTTTCTTTGTCACGTATTCCCTCCAAATTATAATTTCAAAATGCACACTTGAATTTTATTCCATTCTGATGTACGATGTCAACCATATGAAGACATTTTATTGATAGTGAAAGGCCTTATGACTGTAATATATTACACTTTTGTCGAATTAAGATTAATATGAAGAAACCGCAACACAATTGAATTAGCATTGTTAATGGAATAAGCAGATGTACACATATTAATTAATGAATTATGCAAATTATCCAATTCAATTCACAATTTCGTGATTGTGGGCCGCAATAAAGTGCAAGACAGTGTCTGTGGCCTAAAAGGAAAATAATTTGGCACTGGCCATGCTAAATAGGGCTTGAGCCTAAAAAATCGGCTTCAGTAAATTGATGAAATGTATCGAACATCAGTCAGGTTAACGAATTTTCAAACATCAATTATATTTTATGCGAGAAATTTACTTGGAGACACAAGTTTTTAAATACATTTATAATTTCATCCCTCATGTCATTTACTAAAAATGATGTTAAATTTGACAGTGTGACCATTATGAAGTGGACTTGCAAAATGTTCTTACGTGATAAATTTTTAAAATGCATTCACTGTATGTATCAATAAATACAGGGGCGAATCCATCAATTTTAATTATGTGAGTAGTGCAGGTTTTAACATTTTTTAAATTATCTACTATCAGTTTTGAATAAATGTGTTACTTAGGTATTTGTTTACAATCAAAGAAATTTATATAATAGATAAGAAAAGATATTTAGAATATATTTTTCCAATCACAACATTTTTTTGAGAACTACAGTGAGATTTTGAAACAGGATTCAGAAAAGCCATTTGCAGCTTAAGGTGTGTTCCCACTATCGACTTTTATCATCTGTCAAGAAATCGGTGATAAAAGTCGATAGTGTGAACACTCTATCTGCTTTTTTATCGGCTGATAAAAGTCGATAGTCTGAACGCTCAATCCGATTTTTTGGCAAAACAGCCAGATTACTATCATCTGATAATTTATCATCTGATAAAAATCGATAGTCTGAACGCTCTTCCAACTCCGAATTTTCTGATAAAAAATCGGATGATAATAAAAAATCGCCAATGTGAACGAAAATAATTGCATTTTCGATTAAAATCTGCTGATAAAAGTCGATAGTGGGAACACACCTTTAGGGGACGTGAGCTGACAACCCCATTTTAATCCGCCATAGAATAAATACTTAGTACAATTGCAGAATTTTTTTCAGGATTTGTAGTTAAAAAGTAAAATAATATATTTTTTCGATTTTCATAAAAGTTAATGAATAGTTTAAATGGGCAAAAATATACCAATTGTGAAAGTAAGGCAAAATATTATATTAATAATAAAAAAGTATGAGATAAATGATGTAATCAAATAAAAGGTTTTGGCTTGTGTAACAACAGCAACGGATATGTGAATTATTGTTTAAGTTTCTTCGTTGAAAACATTTAATTACCTATAATTTCTATTGTCCACGGAAAGAACCTCCAGAGTGATAGGTTGAAACCTGTCTTAATCTTCCTTCAGATCTGACAGATGGTATTAAAACTTTGGGCGGGGAGTATTTGCAAGCACTAGTGTCTGTACATCATACAATGCAAAGCTATTCAAGAAAGCTTTAGATTAATTTCAGAGACTGGTCGGCTCGTGTTATTGTTCACTCTTGTACGACTTGGATAAGGTGAGTTAGGGGTGGAAGGGTTAAAAATAGTAAGCTGTTTCTCACACTGCTGAAAACCGGCTGTCAAATCCAATCGACCTGAGCGGGTCAGTTTCAAATCTGGAAGACATCAAATAAGGTGGATGAGAGACATATATGTAGATTAAGCAGGATAATACGTTATGCACACAGTAACACAATGTGATCGTAATCGCTAGTGTCAAAATAATTTGCATAATAGCTAAAACTGTCGAATATGATTTACAAATACATTGGGTTTCTGAGAAAACCGAAAGCCCTCGACACGCTGAATAAGGATTCTTATGTAGGCTTAAGCCCTTCAATCAATTTTTTCTAGACCTCTTTTAGGCTTATAATTTGCGGTTGTTTTTAATCCGTACCATAACCAGGTATGATTTTTTAAATCTTTTACTTTTGGATTTTTGAATTTCTGGCTTTACGATAGACTTTGGGTTTCCAACCATTCTAAATGCCGAAATATATGTGGAAAAAATCGATTTCGCATTAATTATCAGAAAAAAGGGCTTTCCTAACTATACTATTTTAAGAAATGCTTGTATCCATAAAATTTTGAAATGAAGCTATTTCATTGATTTCAAAAATAGACTCACTGAAAAAGCGAAATTGAATAATTCTTTTCTGAGGAAGAGAGATACGTCACCATTCCATTTTGTGAAATATTTCTTATCAAAGCTACATTTGTTTCATTATTAAATTCGCCATTTTTAATTTGCTATCGTCCTTATAAACCAAAAAACTGTAAATGATAAACCTGTTGATTCATTAATTCTCCTTTCCATATTAATTTGTGAAGGAACGTCTAGTTTGCATCAATCGTCTGTTTGACGCCATTGTCAATGATATTCAACATTTTATGTAATTCGTTGGAATTCTTGTTTATTTATGTTGACTGTCGCACTTCAAAGTCATATTGATTGATTGGCCATTAATTTTGATGACGTCAGTCTAGTCGTAAAAATCCTATTAGCTCAACAGCGACATCCAAGTTATTTTTATCCACCCGGCTTTGTGTTTTGAATGAATGCCTGTAATTGCTTCCTTATTAACCCACTCTTGCTATACAATCGAATAAACATTTGTTATATACGTTTAGCACTACACTGCGAATATGGACATTCCAATTTTTGAGGACATTGATCTGAAAAATTTTTAATATTATGTAAATGCATGGCTTACTTAGAACATGGCAAGACCTTCCACAGCAAGCAGTGAATATAAGAGGCGATTGAATAATACAATTTTATGGCTTACTGTGGTAGGAAACAATTTAATATTCGTAGTATGCATCGTTTTTACCTTAAACTTTAAACAACCTGGCGTCAGGGCTGCTCAAAAATTAATTTTAATTTAATGGACAATAATTTGCTAAAAATTCATAAATAGAAATGGCGGAAATAAAAAGGTTTGAGATAAATTTGGAAATTTTGAAATTTTGTTTGGTGAAAAAAGTACCAACCCACAGTGATAGAATTGACAATAACGCACTTGTTATAAATGGTAAATGAGCATTGATCCCAAAAATAGCTTGTGTAGATAAGCTGACCTGATAGACAACCTTGCTTTGCTTGTAACAAAAAATTTTGAAAGATGTAATGTATGAATAGTCAAGATAATTATTTAAGGAAAGACAACTTAACAAAGAGATCATTAATGGAGTCCCAAAAATAAAGTAATGGCAATTCTTAAAACTCAAACCAATTAATGGCTTTCCATTAACCGCAATTAATTTTCCCCTAGTTAATTTTTTAGCACCCCTGCCTGGCGTCCTTTTTAAAGGACAAACCGTTTTTTCACACTCACCTTACTAGTGAACGAAGATTCGATACTAGCCAACATATCAGATTTTTATCGAATAAAATATTCAAAAAAATATTTGTGTTGTTCAAAATATCACTCTTAAGTAAATCACGTATCTCAATATTACGATGATTCCATTCAGAATTATCTACATTTTTGATAAACCTCATATTTTGTGCAATTCTGTAGATGGTCTGGTATTTTAAGTAGGCATAGTAAATGGCAATTTAACTTTGACACTTAAAGTTTACAGTGATTTGTAATATCTACAAAATATGAAAAAAATTCAGGGTAAAATACATCATAAATATAAAATTGATCAGTGTGTTGTCGTGTATTGAAATTTCCGTGTATTTGGCATTCGTGTATTGCAAAATATTTCACCGTGTAAGCATTTCACTTTTTCGTATAGATATTTCGTGTATTTTGCTTATAATCTATATCAAACAAAACTGAGTTGTAATTACATGAAAAAAGTAAAGATCTGCGAATTTCTTTTGTATTGTTTAAAATGTCATTGTTGATAAATATTTGCTAAACATTTAACTTTTTGAATGCTCCATTATTCACAGTAGAAGTGGGAAAAGCCTTTGGTAGATAAATGCATCCGCAAATTCAAAGTCACTGAGTATCACTTGATCAAGTGTAGAAAGTTATATTTGATATTAAAATTAACTCGGCCAAGCGTTACGTTTTGATTTACTTTCTAATTAACTTTTCACCTGTAATTATAAAACTAATGGATTTTTTGTAAAGCAATTAGTCGATTTAATCTCCAAAAACGGAAAATATAAGTAAAATTTATGTTGCCAGGGGTTTTTCAATTTCAAATCATCAAATTATATCTAAGTAATCAAAACAATGAAGATATCAATTCTAAAAATTTTTCTTGTGTATTTGAAGCAAATAACCAAAATAAACGTTTTTGATTCCTTCTTTACTGAAATAAAAATTTTACACAATCAAATTTTTTCCATGCCTCCACAATTATTGCGTTCACTTTTTTATCCTGAAACCCCTGATGGAAAGTGTATTTATGAAAATATTTAAAGTTCAAATTCAAATGTAGTTACATCTTTATCAATAGCTATGATAAGCGCAGACCCATTGGAACCTGCGAAGCTAGGTGAAAATGATTTTCAAAATTCAAAATGTTTATTTTCATAAGGAGGTAGTTTTTGAGCACTTATAAATCTGTTTCACAAGGTATTTGGATATTCTGTAGAATTATTAGATTTATTCAATGTGTTATTCTGTTGATTCAGTCCTGAAATTATTCTTCCTGTTCGAGAAAGCGTGAATTTAATAATTGTTTGTCCTTAGCACTATTTCTGTCTTAATTTTACAAATTGTATTGAAACAAAAAATCCAAATATCGTTAGATTTTAGTTGTCTTCCAAAATTCTAAGTCCGAAGATTCACAACAAAATTCCTGGATTTAATTATGAATAAATGTAGAACTCTTGCGATTCAGATCACGGTATCGTGAGCCCTATGTCAAATTAAGTACTGCTCTAGATTTTGAGAGACATACGTCTGCAAAAATTAAAAAATTCCAAGAAATTGATTGCGAAACATTCCCAGAATTCGGTAGTGTAGGACAGTTACCGAATACGTTTTGAAGACAAATTTAGCATATAATTAATTACACGCTTGTTGTTAACGATTTGAAGTGATTTTATTGTTTTCATGTCTCGTTCTGTTGTGTAATTATTTTCTTTTATTTGACAACATCCTTCCTCTTAAAATGGAAATATTAGTAATGGGACAATTGTCCTTCCTGCAACAGAACATCTTGCAGGCTTTAATTTACTAAAGAATTCAATCAAACATGAAAAATTTCAATTAACTTAATTGCTTTCATCCGGCATGTTTAATAAAATCTTGTAGTAGAAGGAACCTATATATTATATGCATTTTCATATCTACGAATTTAAATGCTACCAAAACTTTAAAGTTCAGTAAATAGGGAAAGAACTTCAGAAATCATCCTAGATGATGTATATTACAACAGATATTTTGTTATTATATGAAATTGGCCTATTGCATATGACAAATGAAAATGATTAATCAATGTCTGTAGTTCATTGTATTTCGTGTTTTAACTTAATTTTCTCCGAAGAGTTTCTACACTCTGTTATCTCTTAGAAAAATAGTAAATACACATAACTCGTAAAATCCGAAACCGATGTGGCGCTATGGCCTTTGATTTTTCGCAATCTGCTTACACGAAGAGTTGTAGTTAAAGTTAATTGAACAATAGTTTATGAAAATTATGAATGAATTTTAAAAAAATCTGGAAACTTCCCAAAAAATTGTTAATATTTTCAAGTAATGCATACACAGAAGTATTCTTCTGCACAAAATGCACCCAGAGTTTTGAATTTGCAGGGCAGAGCCTTATATTTTCCTTGAATCATCTACCAAAGCCTGGCCTGAATTTCTTAATATGGTAGCACTATTGTAGATAAAAGTAGCAAGCAATTATTAAAAATATTCTGAAATGCATTGCATCACTTATGTCCAACTGTTCATTTCCCATGGGTATACCATTCTCACATAGATATTCACTGCGAGTTAATACCATGAGAATTGATGGTCACGCCCAATCTTACTTTCCTTAAAGGTTCCTTGGAAATTTTTAGGGCAGGCCTGGTTATTGAAGACAGGGTCGGACTGATGCAGAATCGTAAGAAAATTTCCGTGCTCATGCTGAAAAAGTGCGTCTCATTTACAACTATGTGTGCAGCATTATATGCAAGCCTATGCACTATTAAATGTATTCGCTGGATGTACCGTCACTGCCATTCGCTTTTTAAGATTTAATAGGTCTTGATCTTGAGTAATTAAGTGTGTTCAGTGGAATAGTCCGATTCAATGCTCATCAGAGTTTCAAGATTTAGTTTGTTATTCACTAAAGAAGACATTATTTCAATAACTACGATAGACATTTCATATATTCAACTAGTCTTTGCATCTTTGGTTTGTAGATTTTACATTTAACTTGCCGCTTTAGGGTTGAAGATCGTCATCATGTGACTGTTCTTGATGCTATGGGGCATTCACTGTAGATCGAACTATGTCTTTTAATCTTCTGAATACTATTGACCCAGTAAATCATTTCAAAATAATCTATATTGAATACTGGAGAAAAACCTGCCTTTACTTTACTTGCCTTAAGAAAAAATTCAGTTTTCCTCAGCAATACTNCCCCCCCCCCCCCGCAAGTTCTAGCTTAATTCGTATTAACCTTTATCCACAACAACCTAAGTCAATATAATATTTCATTCTAATGTCTGTTTCAGTCTTAGACAAACCTTAGAAAGTTCAAATGCTTAAAAAAATTTCAGAAATTGCCTATAAACATTTTTTATTGGCATTCTCCTGTTTTTTATATTTAGTTTTGATGGAATTCACAGCTGCTGAAATTTTTTTTGGTATAATGTCTTTTGGATTGATAAGAATCGAAAGATGATAAATTGTTTATGTTCTGAAACAACAAAACAAAAGCAGTTATTTGTAGAAATTAATATTTTAATTAAAATCATGAACATCACTGGGATATCCAACGCTGATTTTTATGTGACAAAATAAAGTGTAAAAAAATTGAAAACATTAAAAACAGGATTGTAAAATGCATTTAAGGATCTAGCTTTGCAATATTTTTACAGATTCTGAAGGCCTTCGCCTCATTCCTGATTACTCATCTTGACGCTGCCAAAATTCCTGCCATCGCGAAATCCTTGTATACGCTCTAATCCCAACTCTAAATTATTGCTACTAGGATTAAATTTTAGCAGTTGAATCGGTACTTTTGTGTTATCTCTGCCCACACCCACTCCAATAATTGAAAAAATATGCTAGTTTATCAATACAATATAATTATATAGTCCTAACCCTAACACCAACCTTTACACTAGCCAAAAACATAACCCTAAACTTAGCCAATCCACAACTCACTATTAACCCAAACCATACCCCAAACACTGTGTAAAAGTATTTATGCAAATATATTATAAATATCAGTAAGTTTCAATATGAATTATTAAATAATAATTATTAATATGCTAATTGGTGATTCAACCAAGCTGCTTTTGTTTGAAAAATACGCAAAAGTACCATTCAATCAATTATATTGTTTTGAACATAATTTTTCAAATAGAAATACACTGATTTAATGTATTTTTTCTGTTTTAGAAAGTCTTCAAAAAAAGTTTGGGTACAACCTTTCAGGCAGCATGACTAAGTGTTTCATCTAAACTCCAATGCCTAAGGAAGAATATACTTAGTATGTAATATAAAATACAATATTTGTATGGGTATTAGTAAAGTAGGGAAAAGACAGTTGAAGATTTCACAATTCCAGCATTTTGCAAAGAAGCATATTCAATTATTATATACCTTCAGCAAACAAAAATTAATTGAAAACTATTCATATAGTTATAGTGTAGGCAGACTATTACAAGTATTTATAAATATATTCAAGGTTTAAATATTTGATTGAAGTAAGCTGTAGACATTATCCATAATTTACTGTAACACCCGTGCAAAGCGTGATGAACCTTATGTATAAATTTAAATTCTCAAGTTATGAATGAGTGTTCTATTTTCACCTGTATTATTAAGTTGTCTATTTAGAAAATTAATAGCCTGCCAAGAAAAATTATTTGTATATTTATGGGATATATTCAACACATTCTAATATTTCTGCTGTTAAAATAATTTTGCTGTTCACCAAATTGCATCATTAATACAAAGCAATTGATATTTTGTTGAACAATTTTTGAAAACTTTTAAATCTCAGAATTCAATCCCGAGTTGAATGTCTGGGGAATACGAAACCTACATCTTTCTTAATTTATCAAAATAATTCTCTGACTCTCGGTTGTCAGGGAAATCAAGTTCATTTTTCAGTAGTTAGAAGAGGCCAAATACAGATATTACTTGCGCATTACAAACTTTAAAGTTTGCTGGAATATCTTAATTTCTGTCTCTACTACTGGAAAAGATTTCAAAAATGCGTTATTCCGGTAAAACATATGTCAGGTGTATTGTAGCTTCCGCAAAAATACAATTAAACATTTATAAATATTTATATTGTTGTTACAAACGCCCACGGAAATAAATCAACTGCATAATAAACAGCGGGCGCAGGTGCAGACGAAGATAAGATTGTATAACCTTCAACTAATAATTCCTTGTAACAACAGAAATTAAAAAAGCGATCGTTTTCCAATATTTACCTCTTGAAAACAATGCCATTGTCCATCACTGTCACTTACATACGAAATGATGTACAGTCCGTAATAAAAAATCAATACATTGATCAAATCCATTTATTTGAGTGTGCTAATCATTTTATTACTGCTCTCAATTTAAATAAAACATTTATTTGCGAGATGAGCAAATTTTAAACCGCTTGCTGCTAAATATTTTATTGTATTGCAAAAAGATTTATAGATGATCCAATGGCTATTGACAACAGAAAATACATTGCAGCCTCAACGAAAAGTGTTAAAAATTATGGTTCTGTACTCCTGGTATTTTCTCAAACGCATCCGAAACCTGTAATTTGTCACACTAAAAATAATTTCATTTGTATAATTTATTTCGCTGCATATATATATATATATATATATATATATAATTATACAATGATTAACACAATATCTTTGATTTTTAACACTAGGCTCAAGTTTGGCATTGTGAACTCAAATTTTCATGATTCGTATAAAAATTTTTGAATGAATGTCATTTTTGACGTTGAATTGATTTTTTTCACTATAATTTGCATAGAATGGGGAATAGGAGGAAAACTAAATATATATATATATATATA
>CABFPE010000671.1:143661-159577 GCA_900660155.1 Hofstenia miamia | reverse complement strand
AAAATTTTTAGTAATTTATGTATTCACACTTTAGATAAGACCAAACTGCACATTTAACTTCTTAATAAAAATGTTGTATAATGAAAACTGGTTCCACAATTATTATTTAAATTCAAAAATACGTTTTCTAATAAAAGCCTCATTTCACAAAAAGTGCTCTACAAGCATACATTAGTGTTGAATATGCATGGGGAAAAATACGGGTCTGCCAACTTTTTCATATTTGTGCATTAGAATTGTCAACGTGCCAATATTTACAATAATACCCCGTTTACACGTGACATGAGACATGCATGTCTTGTGTTTTCAATGAGCGAATGTCACGTCTAAACACCCAAAACACACGACATTCAACCTCTCAAGTAGAGCACTTCAAAAACATTCGAATATCAAAAGATTTTGATTTTCTCGAGTGTCTTATGTCTTGTGTCACCGTGTAAACACCCAAAACATGAGACATGCATGTTTTCGAATCAAATTAATTACCAATTATATAGCGATTTAACACAAATTAGAACAATTTTCCTAATCAAAGTTAACTACTAAATTGATCATATTTTTAGCTGAAATTATTGTGATGTGTTTAATGAAATCTTGATTTCTTATACTTTATTATACACTCACATAATGAAATTTATGATTTTAAAAATTGAACAGCTGCTTTCATATTTTTACTTTTAGTTTATAAAATATTGCAAATTCCATTCTTATTAATGCAAACCGTTTTGAATTAGAATTCCACTATGGACTACCAAAATGTGCATATAGTTATACTGATTTTCTTCAAAATATGTGGACGCAACACAATTTATAAATGTTCAAAAATCATTGCTAGACGACAAGCATTGCGAATTTTAAGCATAGTTTTACAATTCGAATAGGTCTGTAACAGAGATGTAAGAGGGCCGGTTAGGGCTGAAATTTCATTAAAAAAATAAATTTAGATAGTGGGACTTAATAAAATATTCAAATCAATGAATTTTTTATATTTTTATTCATTAATTTACCATGCACGTAAACGCGTGCCCGTACCGGCCACGTTAGCAGGTATCGGCCTCTTTAATTATGTCCAGGCTTCAGAGTGAGCCACCTGTCGTGCCGAGCTTTTCAATATACATGTATGTATATTAGTTTACGGTCGGTTTAGGGCCGAAAAATATGACGTAGGGCTCGAATAGGGCCGAGTTATTCCAGGGTTAGGACCGGACCGGTTTAGGGTCGCAAAAAGCGGCCCTCTTACATCTCTGGTCTGTAATTAATGAATCTGTATTATATAAAAATGAGCTTTTCATTTTACTAGAAATATATTTTGTATAAACTTTAAAACAGCATTTTGGTAAATATTGAGACTTCTTTGATATTACTATAAAATACTGAATGATCATTAATAGGGTCCGGTTAAACCCGGTTAAGAAATTCTATTTGATTTTCAAAGTTTATTGATTACAATGATTGCAGTGTTACAAACAATAGAAAGAGTGGCAAAAGATGCAAAGGCTTCTTCCTTGTCGTAATTCTAGTACCGTTACTAATCTACATTCAAATTATGGAATATCAATATTTGAAAAAAATCCTCAAAATTAAGAGAAAATGATGCCCCTACTCCAACATGTTTAATTCGCATTGTTGTTGTCAGATTATATTTTAAATAGTTTAAATCATTCATAAAGTTCTAAATTTCTTATTCTATTCCATTTTCTGTAACTACATACATTTCTAACATTAAATTTTGATAGATTTTGCGTTCATTTTCATTAATGTTTCCTTTATAAAAATTTCATGTCTAGAATTCCGAGGGCTATATATATATATATATATATATATATATATATATGAAACATTTTGGGTTTGATTGAATACTACAATTTAAGAAATGCCATCGAAACTATATGTAAAGTGTTCATTTTTCAGACTTTCCTTTGAAATACTACTATTTTTCATTCTAATCGGGGGCATAGATCTTTACAGTTTTCCTAGAGACATGTTATTCAAAATAGAAACCATTAAGGACACTATATTTTGCTTGCCCCCATGCTTCCCCTGTAGTAACTTCTATATTCATATCTATGGAGTAGTAGTTTTTTAAAATATTTACTGTTATTTATTTCAATTGTTTCAAAATTTGTTTCATACTATAAGTTTCTTTAAGATATTCACTTAAAACTTTAAAAAAATCAATTAAAATTTCGGGTAAAATTGTTAATTTCTACAAACAAAGCGTTTAAGTTAACATTGTTTTCATCAATTATTGTTCGTTGATAAATTGCATTGACACGTCTTACTTATAAAACAATGTTGGTGCCCGAACCCGAACATATCAATGAGCTATTGGTAATGAAAGGCAATTTGTTGGATTAAAACATTTATATTATGTGCATTATGACTTTAATTATTTGCAATATTGTAATATTTTACTATTCAGTTGTTAAAAAACTAGAAGATCTTCAAATTCATCAACTATTTTATTCCTGCAGCCTCGTAAGGGTTAAAAGCCTTTGTGAAAAATACACGCGTGGCTGTGTATGCAGGAACTACCGCATATAAATATATGTAAATTGATTAGGGTGAACAAAAGACATTGTTTTTGCAATTTCCAAAAACCAGGAATCTCAAAAACGCTAGATGAACCGTAGGGTTTTGACTATTTCAATTTTTTGGAATTTAATCTCGGTCATGGTTTTATGAAGTGAACTTTTGTCTAAAACCAATGATGACGACATTTTATATTTCGTTTGCAGACCCATTGATTTCTTTAATATATATCATGAACTCTTCAAGATGCCTTAGTGTAGTCTACTTGAAAATCTCTTTTATTACCACTTCAATATATCAATTGAAACTGTTAGTAGCAAAAAAAGTCTTTGAGAAATTTCACCTCGAGTAAAAGTCTTGTTTTTTGAGGAAACCATAAAATTACTATGATTGGGTTAGGTTAGGATGAGTTGGAACAGATTTCGAAAGTTTCTGTTTGGATTGCGTTGAGACGGTTTTTGCGAAAATGTGTTTGGGTTGAGTTGGGTCGTTTCAAATAATTGTGATCTACTTGGCGCCATAGTTTAAGTACTTTAGTAAAATGACTGTTTAATTTTTATTAATCAACATTTTCTTTATCATAAATTCAATTGCTTTCATGAATTAACGTTTTATGTATCATGTTCAGGAGTGCAAGCAAAACAAACCACAAGAAAAAATTCTTAAAAATAACGAACAAATGTATTCAATTTTGATACATGTATCAAAAGACAAACAACAGATTACCCATATCAAGCCCGATCGTATTGATTTCATTCGACTCGGCATTTTTTCTGGCAACAGCTAAGTCAAACATTTACTCTGAAATAACCTTTAAAGTTATGCACGAAATTGATTGTCGTATAGCTGAAAAGCTGAATATAAAGTTTATATTATCAAATGATTTGTAAAAACACATAACTTTTTTTAGTGGTATTTAATGAATTTCTTTCACTTTTTTCCATTAATTCCCTATCGCACTCTTAAAAAAATTGAAAATAGAGTTTTTTCGAGCTAAAAGTAAAAAGAAACAGAGTTTCAAGGGTTTTATTCAAAAGCTCAACTGACTGTGGCATTGCCATAAGAATGGGAAACATTCCACCAAAGCGGTGCATTTGTCAGAATTTCGGGTACTCCTTAATTCAAGTGTTTAAATGACTTAATTATTATCTGCAAGGCTAGAGAATCCATTTTAGTTTGAACTTTAAGAATGTATATACTGTGATTAAGCAATGACAAACAGTAGGCTACTCTATTGTGAAATTTCTATATTTCCAGAGAGACCTTTTCAGGGAGATTTGTGCCAGGATAAATCCGAAATTTTTGGCTCCTGCACTACATTAATTAACCTGCTGGGATTTCGAGCTAATCTTACTGCAAAACTTTATCAATTAAAAATGAAAGTTTTTATTCTTTGTGATCACATTTGAGACTACTGTACCAGTCAACAGACTTAACAAAGTGAACAGTGGGTTAAATCATGATCCGGGGCCGGAATTAGCCCTTAGAAATATGTCACTAAAGCCTGTTTAATCATGAATATTCTCTAGCGACCCTTGGTGCGCAGCAAAGCTGTCTCACTTGGTTCAGCAAAGGCTAGACGACCTATCCCATAGGCCAGAAAAAAAGAGTTATCTGACATATCTGCTCCATGAGACGCACCACTCATGAACTAGCCACGAGCAGAATAGTCTTGCTAATAATATTTCCACTGCTTCTAGGTCTGTCTTCTAGAAATCAACAAACAGACTACACGGCCGTTACCTCCCCCTACATGCACAAAGTACACATGTTTGCGTCTTTCAATGTCCTCTTGTATAACGTCCACTGTAGGTATAGGGATCCGAACAGCGGCCCTTTCGATGTTTTCAGCCGCTTGGCTGGTTGGCTTATCCAAGAACCGCCACGAGCAAGCTACCTTTTGGGATCAATTAGGCTCAGTGTTCTTTCGGTGATCACTGTATATACTTACACCTTGCACACTATTGAATGTAAAGACCACGCATTGTTATAGATATTGATAGTTTACTCGTAATACGTGGCATTCAAATGAAGTGAAAACTTCAGTTACATAGGTTTCACATGTTTTTGATGTCACTTTTGATATTTCATTGGCAATTTTAACAAGGATGTGATTTCAATCATTCCAGCTGAGCATAATTGTTTCCCATATTACTGGATAAGAGAGTTTGACCAACTGCTTATAAAAGTTTTTGGTGTATCAAATATTCCTCGAAAAATTATGGCAAACTTTAAAATTGAAAGTCACCTGTAAACTTTTCACCACTGATAATTCCAATTGACAAGATTTTTCTTAAGGCTGAATTTTGTAGTCTGGTAAACTCACAAATCATGAGAAGAAAAGTATTTTCAGTTTGCAAAAAGAGAATTGGTTTTAGTTAGGAGTGACTTTTAAGACTGGTTAATTAGGTCAGGATAAATCAGTTTAAACACTAAAACAGGAGAAATCAGGACAAATTTTTTTAATAGGTTAAACAGGATAAAAACAGGACAACAATATTTTGTTACCTGCACAGGACTGTTGCCAATTTTTGTGAAAATATATTGGTAGCAGCAGAAAATAACCGCTCACTTGGTACTGATGAATAGCGACCGGATTAACATGCAATAATTACTCTCAATAGATGTTATACTTTTGCGACGCAAAACCTGCTGTAAAAATCTGCTACAACAAATCAAGCTGTCCTATAGAAATTTCGGAAAAATGGCCACGTTTTCGCTAACTATCAATTACTGGCCAAAGCAAATTTGTTCAAGATGTTCTGTATTAATATTCAGTCTCTTCAATGTAATCCTTTTTAGGACTAAAAAGAATCATTCAATCTTTAAGTTAGAGGGACAAACCAGAACCCAGACTCATTCAGATTCAGCAGGTAGGCCTATGCCCCCATTTTGACATTAACTCATAAACTCCAAATTGATGCTTCAAAGTTTTCAAATTTTCTGCCAATACAATTTGCTTCTACTCAGTTTTTCCTTAGAGCAATAATGGATTCAAGCTGGCAGACATTTCTCTAGATTTTCAACAACATTTTAAACAATTATCCTTTCATCCTGAAATTCACTGACACATTTGTGAATAACAGGCAAACGCTTTGTTATGAATATACATATACTATCATATACTATCAATTTTCTTCCATTTGGTAATAATCTGTAGTGTGTTCTTTCCAGGCTTAACAGAATCGAAATCAGGCCCTTGTCTGGTCGTCTTCAAATCAACATCTATATATGACTCTATCAGTGCTGGTGAAAAGACTTGGTATTTCTGCTAAACGAATTTCTTCAAAGAGACTTTTCTCAAAGGCGGATTTATATTGAACAAATATTGATGCTTGTTGACTCATGAAAATTTTTAATTAAAAGGCTGTCTAAAGAACTGGTAGAAGAAAATATGACTCTGTTTGCTATTTAAACTTCATGCTTGAAATATTTCGCCTACTTTTCTGCAGTTTGTGATATTTTGAAATTAGGTTAGATCAGGTTAAGATCCGAACAAGATACACAATGTCAAAACAAGACAGGACAGGTTAATTTTTGTTAAAGTATCCAACCCTAGTTTTTCTACACTTTTGTAGTTTCTTCAAAAAATTTTATCATATAAAACAGATTGCTCTGAGTTGCAAATTTTTCATCAGTACTAAAAGTATCTGTTAAGATGAAGAAAATGCATTATTAGATTTAACCGAAGTGAACGAAATCTATATTCAGTTAATTGCAAAAGCTCAACTACTTTGCAAAACACTTACAAACATTCTGTTCTTATAAAGGTGAAAATTATATTCTTTTCTGTGATTCTCAACTCTTTTTTTGCTTGACCTTTTTTCTTTGAACCATAATAAATATCAACTAAGGAATTTGATCAGTCATAAACCTTGACTCTTTTGCATAGAAATGTTTTCTTGTGATTTATTATTTAGCAGAATGCTTTGAAAATGTATTCATTAAGTGTCTTCATTAAATTAATAAAAATTATGATAGTGATACACGCTGTGTCAAATCCTAAATCAGTGTGCTATTAATTTGAAACATGTTTACTTCAAAATTATGTAATCACTGATTCGTGATTTTTGTTTTATGTCACCGTTGTAATGAATGCTTAAATATTTTTCAAGATTGGCTAGAGGATACTGAGTTTCTGAAATGAATTGCTCACTAATTACTAGTTAATTTGTTTTGCTTAAATGTACTTCTCAACGCAGTTAATATTTTCACTTACTTCAGGCGCGGATATGTCCATGCACAAGGATTTCATGGACTATTTTTTTCAAAAATGTAAGCTATTTAAGGTTAACATCTCAACCTATTAAGATTAGAGCTGTAAGCGGCTTACGAATTTGATACCGCAATAACACATGTGCTTTGTAACCCTGCATCTCAATTAATTTTATCTTATCGCATCGCACCGTATCACAAACTAATTCCATGCCGCCATGGACCATCAAGATGTAATGTCCTCATGATAAAAATATGGCACATATGAACACATACATAATATATATATATATATATTCGAGTTGAATTTTGTAGGTCCGATCCGAGTTAAAATTATGCTTAGACTTATTTTATCGTCAGATTAAACTATATACAACTGCGCTACCCTATATAAATCTGCGACAGAAATACATGAGAGAAGCCAAGCCAACTGGCTAACAATTTGAGATAAATAAAGAAATATCGATGGATTCTTCGCCATTAAATGCAAATATTGAAGAAAAATAGATGCCTTTCAATGTTTCGAGCATTCTAAATTTTGAATTGAGTTTTTGGACCTCGTGTCGAATTCGACTACTCGAACTCGTCTCAAATTTCGATTATTCGCAAGGAACTAATATATAGTGATATTTATGACATCTGTAATCACAGGTAAAAACACGACACCAGTATTTGCATGGATTGGCAAAGTGTGTGTCCTGCATTTTAGCTTACAGTGGATGGTTATGTGTCCTAGTTACTGTAATGACGCGGCACAATTTTATTCATAAAAGCAGTGTTTTGCAATGGAATAAGCATTGAATTCAAAATCGTGCACTTCTGGGATAACAGTACTTAGCTTTAATGTATCTACACATTAGTGTACGAATTTTCAAAAAAATTGTTAAGCTTTGTTAACCTTTTAGCCGCCAACGTTCTCTAATTGTTCCCAGGTTTCAATTTCTGAATATTACTTGATTTCACCATCGAAACATTTTTTATTACACAATTTTTAAAGATGCACACATAGAATTAATCAAAATTAAAGACATTTTTTACTATTATCCTCAAAAACAGTTTTTTTAACATTAAACATTCATTTTTAGTAAAATTTTGACATCAAGGAAGTTTAGACAGACTTGTCAACGAGCCGACATTTTTAAGCTCGGCNTCGGCTCGTTTTACTTTTGAGTATTTTCGGTTCGGCTCGGCTCGCCACATAGAACCGTTTGATGAGGCTCATTTTAGCTCGATATTTTTTCAAAAAAATACTGCATTCTCAGATATTTTTAAATAGCTCTTCCTAATTATTTAATAAACATTTTAAAACATGATTATAAAAAAGGTATATTGCATGAAAAAATAAGAAAAATCTGTATAAACAAATTAAAAAGTAAAACTATAAATTGGCTTAATAAAGGCTCGGTTTGGGCTCGTTGTGTATCAAATGCTCTGCTCAAGCTCGGCTTGGCTCAGGTCGGCTTGGTTCAGCTCGTTAGAAGCTCGGCTCGTTGACAAATTTGAGTTTAGACAATTGATGAGAGAAAGATTGCTATATTTATAAAAAATTAGCAATTCTAACTTCCTAAAATTATTAAAATTACATATTTTCAATGATTACTTAAATTTAAAATCTAATTCCAAACGTCTAGGTTAGCATTGAATATCATGGTAACAATTAGGGAACTTTGGCGGGATAAGATTTATAAAAAAATTGTAATGGGAAAGCCACATCTTGTCATATCATTCTCATCTATTTATAAATTTGCATAAAATGTCTTGCGGAAAGAGTATTTGACATTCACAATATTTTCCTGATGTAGATAAGCTTTGCAAACCCTCTACTTCTCTTGTAATTGTTCCTATAATCCAAGTATACTTGACCAAAGACTTTCAATTGAAGACAAAACTTTCAAAGACGGATCCTAGAAAGACTTTTTTGATTTTAAGTCTAAAAGTCTTTGTCATAGCAAAGTATGACGATAGTATTTTAGTGTTGTATCAAATTCTTCAGTGTTGAACCAAAATCAAATGCAAAGCGATTAGTGAGCCAAAATATAAATGCAACAATCACATGGTTTATCTTATAGAAGCTTATAATTATAAAAAGGGTTTATTTGTTCTCTTGGAATCCATCAATTCAAAATTCAGGTCAAAAGTTTATAAGCAACGTGATGGTTGGTCCAGTTGCTGCCTGGTTTCTGACCCTATCTGATGATGAGTTAATTTCCGAATTGAGTGCTTTTACTGTACAACAATTCTTCAACTTCATCCTTAAGAAGCATAAATTTTAAAATATATGTTTATTCTTTATATTTAGTTAATAAATTATGAATTTATTGTTGCAATTATAAAATTATTCATTCTTCGAAGAATGCAATAAATTTGTTGTAACGCCGCCAACGTTCCCTCTTTGTTCCCATACAACAAAATGCATTAAAAGTTGAAAATTTCATTTTTTTTCAATAGTATGTAGTATTGGGGTATATGTTTCAATATTCCAATATTAAAAACCTTGAAAACATAAACATGAATATGAGTCACAGCTAAAAGCTAAAAGTAATTCGTTTTATTATGTACTTACTTCGAACCTTTTCAAATGTGTTCTAAATGAAATTTCATTCATTAGCTATTCATCACATCAGAACAAATCACTTCTCAATTTGTCTGGATTATAAACTTTTACTTGGTTTTTCTTATTGAGTAATTCAATTGTGTGGTTTCTATGAATTAGGCTATATACTCATGTCCAGTTTGATCTGGATGTTGAGTAAATTCACATCCTTTAAATATTTAATTGCATCTTCTAAATAAAAAAGAGAAAATATGATTAGTTCACACGAGTATTGAACTCAAAGTAGCTTTAACTAAAGTATTGGAAATTATTTTAGTCTGCTTTTTGATGCGGGTACGAGTAGAAATTTTGGAATATTTGCAAATCATTAACTATGTGGAAAATATTCAATCAAACTCACTAAAATTTAATATATACGATTGATTTTTCGTTTTTCCTGATTATATACTCTTAAAAAACATAACGAATATTATATCACTCAAATAAGCATGAACATACATCAGGTAAATTTGTGTTGCCTGATAAAATAGATAAAGATAAAAGTTTAAAGACGGTATAAATATGGAATGTTGTAAAGATAATCCCATGCATATTATCTTAATTTTAGTTTTGTAAGTTATTTCTTATAAACTGCCACAAAGTAAGAATATACCTTTAGTCAGCCGGCTGTTGGTGGAAAATTGGACTCTACATTTAAGTTAAGCCAGCCACTTCAAAACCTAAAAAGTACAAGTTAACTCGTGTTATTCAGAAAATGCTTCATTCATTAACATTTGATAAATGGTTAGTCGTAACTAACCCTACTCTCAACAGATAGTATAAGCCTTTGCAATGTTTTCCATTCTTTTTAAAATAATTCGATATCAAAACCCATTTTTGACTCATATTATTCTATTTATATTTTCACTGTGGTCCTAATAGGAACTAAGAAACTAACAGTGTGCACTCATTTGTTGTGCAGAAAATGTTCTCCTTAATAATCCTACTTTGTATATGCTCATTATAAAACATTAATTTTTAACAATTAAATGCTTAAGGCATTAAAAAAAATTGTAAATGTAATTTAGCAATACAGTTGATTCGATTATTTGTCAATAGAAAACATTGAATAATAAATTTTAAAAAAATGTAAAAATTTGTTTGAATTCTCGAGAACGAATGATTCAAAAGTGCTCAATAGTTTCAAGAAGTACGTCAGATTTCAAATTGATTGTCTACTTCGAATTGCTTGGATTTTATGTAAATGGTAAACGAATTTTTAATATTTATTATAATTTATGCCAAGTTCAGATGCTCATTAATAAATGTCTTATTTTAAATTTAGGTCAATTTCAAAGAAGACTTCAATGTGAGCTTATTACAACTGTATTGATGTTATACTCCATCGCCGGATGTCAATTATTGGAATCACTCATAATTTTATTTACTAATGATGCTAGAAAAAGAATAGATTCAAAGAAATATTGCAGAAAATTACATGATTGACACATTCAATTTTAATGATATGTTATAAGTTTGTTATTAAAAAGTATACATTTATTTTCTAAAGCTGATTAGAAAAGAAATGTTACTTCTAGACTGGAAGATTTTAATATTTTTTTATTATAAACACATATAGATCAGGGTTGCTGTTTAAAAGCTCTCTCTGAAAAAAAATCCAAAAAAATTTTTTTTTGAAAAAAAATGATTGTGTATTTTATGCTTTTTCCTAATTAGTCCTAAAAACCGAAAACGATAGGATTTTGATGCACATAAATAGAAAGCTATATTAGAAATCATGTATTTAACGATGGTAATATCACCAACTTAAGCTTTAATTCATTAGTCATCACTAGGGTCCTATTTATTTTATGGGACACAGTGCACATGAAGATAACAAATTTTTTCTGCACAGATGCTTAAATGTAATTAATTTCAATTTAATGTTATAATTGTGATTAGAATCCATTTTCAAAGTTTAATTGATTTCCAGTTTGCAATCATTACAAATGGTTATTATTTTTTATTATTTTTCTTAATATTTATTAAAAATTTACCAGAATGTTGCAATAGTGATTGTTGGCTATACGCAGATGAAACAAAATTGTTCACTACTAGCATCTTGCATGAAGTTATTCAAAATGAAAATAATAAGGGTAACCTGTTTAAACAATCCTTAAATATAAATAAAAATGTTCAATCTTATATGAAACATTCTCCAATATTGTTTGCAAATAATGCGTTATATCTTAGTTTGAATATACGCTTTATCATATAATCTAAGTGGGAATGCACATGTATAATGAGTAAGTAAGTAAAACTCTATTTTATATTAAAAGAAATGTTCCTTGGTCGACACGATGTTATATAAAGATTAGATTATTTAAAATCTGAATATTGCCAATCATAACTTATTCATCTCAATGTTGGTGGCTTTTCATAGAAATTGCCTAATATGGATTATACCAAATAAGAAAGTAATTTACCAAAACTTAGCTAATGATAACATATTTCATATAACTATTCAATTTCAAGTGAACGGCTAAATATTTTTAAATAAACTGCTTACAAACAAATATGACTTTAACATTTTAAATGTATTAGGTACAACAACAATGTCATCAATACCAGATTTAAATGCAAAGGATTATTTTAAATTGAAAGATCTAAAAGAACACTGCAATTCTCTAATTACTTCGATAGAATTCTTCAATTAGCAAATTATAAAATTATGAACAGCGATATTGAATTGCATCAAACAAGTCATCAATATGAAAAACGCTAAAAATGATTTATTCAAAATAATTTATTTGAGTAAGCCATGTAAGCGGAATATTATAATAATATATTTACCCACACAAACCTTAAATCTAAAAATTTAAAGAGGTTTGACACTAAAATATGTGCCTAATTAAGACCATAGGGACAATTATTGGGAGGGGGGGCTCCAGCCCTTCCACCTCCCAGCCAACCTGTTCCCTAGCTTCTGTTTGTTACTGTTGCATTTTCAAAATTGCTTTCAATGATATTCATTGTAAATTCAACAATTTTCGATCCTATCCTATGTCTGATAATTCATCGTAGAAACAAAAAGACATTTAGGAATCAGAATAAAAGAACATCTAAATGGACATTTCAAGATCAGAAATATATTATTGTTATAATGAAGATTACCTAACGTCGAAACCGGTCTATTCTAACGTCAAGCGAACATGAATATATATATATATATACAAGAGTAGCTAGTGGTATACCAAAAGGAAGTATATTGGGTCCTTTATTATTTATAATTTTTACCAATGATATTACACATTGCATTGATAATATACATATATATATATATGTATATATATACAATTCATTTATTAAATAAACTTGAAACAATTAAAAAACGGAAAGAAAGAATCAATTATCAGTATCATCAGAGGAAATTAGTAATTGATTTAACAATATTAATGAATCTGTTACTCTGGATAAAACTGTGTTTCTAACATCTTTTCAAAATGCAACTTCAAAAGATATCTTTAAATATTTAAGATCATTTCGTCAAAATTAGGTTTTTCTAATACCATCGAAAACACTATTGCAAATAGTTCAAGTAAAACCTGAACTGTTTTCTCTTGACTTTTCAATGATTTTCACTAAAAAAAACAAAGTTGATATACAATCATTTAAGAAAACACAATTAATATTCCTTGATGAATTTCATTTCACTGAATTTGATATTTATCAAATTATCATAAAGATGAAAGTGACTTCGTCTCATTCAGTAGATGCCTTGCCTTCAATTTTCATTAAGAACACTGTATCATGTTTTATACCTCATCTTTACATTATATTTCATCACATCATTGAAAATTGTATACTTCCTCAAATTTGGAAAATTTCGTACATTACGCCAATACATAAAAGCGGAAATAGAACTCAAATTAATAATTATCAACCAATTAGTCTTCTTCTCAGAGTAGTATTAATTTTTGAAAGATTGTGGTTTAATTTCATATACAATTATGTAGAACCTAAATTAAGTAAGTCCCAACATGGCTTTAGAAAAGGTTCTTCTATGGTTACAAATCTCTTAGGATATCATGAATAGATTTACAATAACTTTGATGAGAATATATCTTGCTATGCCATATACTTCGACATTTCCAAAGCATTTGATACCGTACCACATGATAAATTACTTGAAAGGTTGTCATTATTTGGATTTGAGGCTAAATTTCTGAGATTTTTCAATTCATATTTAGAAGATAGACTACAATCTGTGAATATAAATGGAATTTCATCTTCTAAACAAGAAGTAGCTAGTGGTATACCACAAGGAAGTATATTGGGTCCTTTATTATTTAAAATTTTTACCAATGATATTACACATTGCATTGAAAATATAAGCTGGATTTTCGCGGATGATTTGAAGCTTCTATTTTATGATCAATGTTATCATATTCAAAGTCAAATAGATCGCCTAAATAACTGGTGTAAAAGAAATAAAATGAAATTTAATGCAAAAAAAACCTAATATGATTTGCTTCAGAAAATCACAAAACAATTTCGATTATTATTATATTGATGAAGTTTTAATACCACAAGCCAATACCATCAAAGATCTTGGTATAAAAATTAATGAAACCTTGAAATGGAAATATCACTATTAATATACTATATCTAAAGGTATCAAATTATTCTTATTTATAAGAAGAAACGTTCCATTTTTGACACCTAGCAGTTTAAAAATTCAATCATATAAAAGTTACATATTACCCATTTAATATACGGTTCACAAATTTGGTATCCATCAAAAATTGGATTTATTAAGCTTGCATTCACAGGGCTTCAAATAAGAAAAATATAAACTATAATGAATTAACGCGATTTAAGATTTTACCAATATCCATCGAATTTCAACTTTCGGACTTAATATTTTTAAATAAACTACTAAATAATAAATACAACATTGATCCATATGATTATATAAAACTTACTTCAAAGAAAGCCGGTTTTAGAACGCATGGAAAATCAATGCTACAATCTCGAAAAGTAATTAAATCATCATCAAACTATTTTTACAGAGCAAACTGCATCATAATCAATACTTACATCAACGTATTTGCAAGACCAAAATATTTTAAATTTGAAATATATGAATTTTTCACTAATTACGTTAAGTCTAACTTTGATGTTAACAACATATGGTTTTTATCCTGTGACTGCAGTAAATGTCGTGTTTCTAAATCGCTTTTAGATAAAGTAGTATGAGATCATATTCATGCTTTTCAAAGTAGCATTCAACCTTGAGAAACTCAACTTTGGCAATTTCAATTTTCACTGTATTTTGTAAAATTTCAGTTATGCTTTTTTATGTACCATTTAAAGTGGTAATATAAGTCATTTAGTATATATATTTAAAATTACGTTTCTTTGCAATGATGGAATTCTATAAAATCATATTTTACTGTTAAATTAATTCAATCTACAAAATTGGAAATTATTTAATGAGTTTGGAGAAAGTAGTCTGTAAATAATGTAGCAAAGCAAGTTGTAAACCGTACTCCAAGACAAAACATCCGACGCCTTTAAATAGCTCATTAAAGCTCTCTCACGCGCAATTGTGTCAATGCAATCCGTGAGCCCTCTGTATATTGAGTGTGGATGGATAAAACACCTACACCAGTCTCAGTGTTGTCAATAGNTTGGTATCCATCAAAAATTGGATTTATTAAGCTTGCATTCACAGGGCTTCAAATAAGAAAAATATAAACTATAATGAATTAACGCGATTTAAGATTTTACCAATATCCATCGAATTTCAACTTTCGGACTTAATATTTTTAAATAAACTACTAAATAATAAATACAACATTGATCCATATGATTATATAAAACTTACTTCAAAGAAAGCCGGTTTTAGAACGCATGGAAAATCAATGCTACAATCTCGAAAAGTAATTAAATCATCATCAAACTATTTTTACAGAGCAAACTGCATCATAATCAATACTTACATCAACGTATTTGCAAGACCAAAATATTTTAAATTTGAAATATATGAATTTTTCACTAATTACGTTAAGTCTAACTTTGATGTTAACAACATATGGTTTTTATCCTGTGACTGCAGTAAATGTCGTGTTTCTAAATCGCTTTTAGATAAAGTAGTATGAGATCATATTCATGCTTTTCAAAGTAGCATTCAACCTTGAGAAACTCAACTTTGGCAATTTCACTTTTCACTGTATTTTGTAAAATTTCAGTTATGCTTTTTTATGTACCATTTAAAGTGGTAATATAAGTCATTTAGTATATATATTTAAAATTACGTTTCTTTGCAATGATGGAATTCTATAAAATCATATTTTACTGTTAAATTAATTCAATCTACAAAATTGGAAATTATTTAATGAGTTTGGAGAAAGTAGTCTGTAAATAATGTAGCAAAGCAAGTTGTAAACCGTACTCCAAGACAAAACATCCGACGCCTTTAAATAGCTCATTAAAGCTCTCTCACGCGCAATTGTGTCAATGCAATCCGTGAGCCCTCTGTATATTGAGTGTGGATGGATAAAACACCTACACCAGTCTCAGTGTTGTCAATAGGAGTATATATAGTGTGTATATATATATATATATATATAT
>CABFPE010000671.1:114119-142661 GCA_900660155.1 Hofstenia miamia | reverse complement strand
CTACGTTGAAAGAATTTATGAATGGCTAGCACCATAAGAAAATGACGAGAATTACCTTCAATGGCTATTGACCAGCCCAAAGAAGGAGAACATACATTTTTGTGTGAAAAATAGCATTTGCATAACTGTGTTGCAGTGAGCTTGAAAAAAAATTCATCTGTCAAAAAAACCTAAAAATCGTAGTCTATCCAGCCAGTTGAAGTTTGGTCCCTTTCTTCATGAGGGGAAAGGTTTTTAAGATTATTTTCTGGAAATTCATTTAAATCATCCAGATATTTTCAAATACCTGTTACTGTAGAAGGTTTGCAGTTTTGTCACGTTTGTGCATTATGTATTTTGTAATGTTTAACCCTGAAAACATGGGAAGCTTCAGTGCAAAATTTGAAATTGATTATAGATCTGAATTGTTTAATTGCCAAGGTCAGCTATTTCCGGATATATATATATATATATATATATATATATATATGACTTCATCACTTTATATTGCTCAAATATTATGTATTTTAATCAAAGAATTCTGAAATTTCTTCAAAAAATTTTTGAAAACTTTTGATCTAGTAGGTAAACTTAGTAAGTACATACTGTCAATTGGCAAAATCCATACTTATTTGGGAATAACATGCCACTTTCTATTCACATGTGCACTTTCAAAGTCATTAAAACCTTCTCATTTGAAATTGCTCTTTGAGTTTCATGTGAATTTTTTGAAGGCGTCCATTTTTAAGAATATATTCATTTGGTAATTTCAAGTAAGCAAATATTTATAAAAAATTAAGTTTATATCAATATTTCAGTCAAATTAATATTCCAAAATGATAAGATGTACTTTATTTGTTAAAAATATTATAAAATTTATTTTATTTTGATATGTGAATATTTGAAAATCGAATAAGAACATTACTAAAGTTTTATTGAAATAGTTTTACTAAGAAACGGAGATAGTATTTTCGCAATCTAATTTGTAGTAAAGCTATTATTAGTTTAGCAACACATCCCGTAATCATTTTAGAAGAAATTTCAAAAAAATTGTTTACATGGATGCTGTTACCGGTTTGTAAACGCTGTAACTAGTCTAGAAATGACACTTGTAATTTGTTGTTTTTTTGTCCATATTTGTTTAATGTAAACCATTGTCTTACAACATTTTACAGATATAATTGATTGTTTAGTAGCCGTATATATAAAATATATATAGTAGGGGAACGAATGGTTATAAATATCAATAATTTTACCATATTAAACATTGAAAACACAGATTGAAGTTCTGACGAAGTTTTGAGTGGAGACCCGTTTTGTCTATTAATTAACACAGTTAGCGCAATATTCATCTGAATAAAAATTCGGCCACCATTGACAGCAATTAAATTCAAACTTTAAACATTTCATAATCAACTCATGTTACTTATAGTTGGTTACAGAATGTTTGATTAGTTGAGCTACATTTGTTCCTCACCCTGCACACTCACAAAATTTTAATCTTTGTTTGGTCTAAGCAAGCCAACAACCACACTTCGAATTGAAAATTGATTGAAATCTTGTTCTGGCCTAGTAATTATTTCAAAAACACTCTTTGCAAGATATTGAAAAATTTAGCAGAATTTTGGTGTTTTAAAAGAGAGAATAAAAAATTATTCTAAGTTTTTTAAAACTTCAATTTCTTTATGATGGTTTTTTCTTTTCGCATGTTCAAAGATGTAAGAACTGTGAAGGTGATTACACATGTGGCCTGATAACAATCTACCATACCGTGCTTCCAAAAGGCAGATGTCGTTGCAGTTCTGAGCTTCGCCATCGTAGGTGGAAACAGTGTACTCGGAATTTAAATCCTAGATTCAACATTGTTAGACTAGGACAGTACTTTAGTCAATTTCAATTTTTTTGAAATCTGATTTTTATCGGGGTTTGATTTTGCATACTTGGAATTGGATTTCCAATATATGATACCTAGTTGAGCATTTTTCATAATAGCATATAGAATATTGGTGTTTTTCATTAACTGTAACTGTCTGCTAACAAAGACATACATTTTGTATAAGCCTGATTACCGTATCAGGTACATAAACTTTGTATGAAATTCTGTATAATATTTAAGTATATCAGAGGTGAAAATATATTACTGTAGGTGAACGTTTAGGCCGTTTGGGATTGGCTTGTGTCAGCTTTGATTAAATTTTGAGTTACCTATTTAAATATATTTTTTACTAATTTAGCTAAGAAATCATTGATTTTTCTTTTTTAAAATGTTATAAATGAGTAGACTTAAAAAAAATTGAACTGCTTCCAGATATGAGTTGAATGCCACTCTTTTTCTTGCATATTTTTAAAGGTGCGATTCAGCAATAGCATGTTAATGTAGTTAAAACATGTTTTACAGCCTTTTTTAAAAAAATTTAAAAGATTTTGCGAACAGTCTGCAAAGCTGGTGCATAGATGAAGGCACTCTTACACTATTTTAATTCACAATTATTTTCCTGCAGCTTTGAAATATTTTTAGAATCAATCCTTGTCTGCCACTCTAGTACTTTATTTCAATTTCTATTTGTTAGTGTTTTGGTTCATCAGTTTAACTAAGGTCATTTTAGCACTTACTACTACTAATCAAACTTGGCAGAATTTATTTGATATTTCTTTATTTCTGTCCTCAGATATAAAACTATTTAATTATAGAGTGGCAAACAGGTCACCCACCCGATAATGAGTTTGGGTCAGAAATACGTAAAATAAATTACCCTAAATAAGAGTTCCTTATCCACATGCTTTATGCACATAAGGTCTAGCATTCCAATATATATCTTTTGAGAGAAGGTTGTACTAATATTAGCATCGTATGCCATTTTTATGTTCAAAAATCCATATTAGATTCCCAATTCGATCTACCAGTTGTAAACTTTTTTTCAGAAGAGATGCATGATATTTTCGCCAAAGAATGCGTACCCTGCCCAGTATTGCATCAATGTGAACACAAAGAGTGCAGAATGACTTTCTTAAGTTCGTACTCGTACTTGTGAAGTTCCACAATATTCCTGATTTCGCAATACCTTTAGTGGACTCGAGGGTAAATTGCTTCGTACCTTGCAGAAAGGCTGATTGTATATCCATAAATGTGGTTCCCAATCGAAAAAATAGAAATGGTTGCCATTATTCGTAGCGCTTGATTGGGATCTGATCACCCGTTCTTCATTATAATTTTAGTTTGTGCTAAATTTACTTTGATATTTTATTGTATTTTAATATTGTGCATGGGTAGTTTTAGATTAGACCAAAAATGCTTGTCATTTTGATTATACATTTGTAATGATTTATTGAAGTATTAACGAGAGGCAGCTATTTGCAAGTTCTTGTATTTTTAGGAGAAATATCTTTTTAAACTAATTCAAATACTGATGATTAATCTATGCTTTTCAACTTAGGATGCTATTTTCGACGACAATTAACGTGTCGAAATAGAGTTTCATTGTCTTTCTGTCACTTGTCGTCATACGTCCTGGGGCATGATAATTTCCTATCTTTTTCAACTGTAATTACAATTCTCTGTTCCACGGGTGTTTTTCAGTATTTATTTTAAAATTTCACTCAGAAAATTTACATTTGCTCTCTAAAACTTTAAAGCAAAAATTCATGACACAAAATATATCAGGAATACAACTGGGAGACGTGGATTGTTATTCAAATACCAGATAGTCATGTTTTCCTTATTGAGCCCGCTTTATTAGAAAATAGATTACTTTAGAGGTGCGAACTTTTAAACTTAAGCTTACAAATAATGATTGCAAGTATGAAAAAGGTTAGCCAATATATTAACTTATTAAATATTTAATAAATAGTCTCAAAGTATGATCTAATATTATCTAGGAGACATGCAGTTATCATGACTATACAAAATCGAACTCTGCTCAAATCGATCAACTGAGAGTCATAGAGATTCTCTTTGTTCCTGCTAAGCTGCTAGAAACGATAATTTTGTACTCTGTCTAGCCCTGAAATGTCCCAGTTCGCTTATGATCAGGTAAAATTAACATAACAGCGTCAATTACTTTATTGGTCATTGTAGCCAAATATTTTGATGATCTCAGTTGCATTTGTGCTATATTGCACTGTTGAGACTTGACCAAAGTATTTGAAACGAGCTTTCATTTACTGCTGCTTTCAAAAGAAACCCAGCTACAATTGCTGAAGGATTTCCTATTATGGCTGTTTCAACTCCCTTTCTAAGCTCAGAATATATTTTATCCATAAAGAGTAAGTTTTTCAACATGTCCAGTGGTATTCCTCAATTTCTTTATCTCGTTAACACTAGAAATGCGGCAATAGGTCAAAATGATCTATTAGCGTTTTTTGTTTACTTCAGGCAGCATCTTGACGACTTTCAGTATAAGGTCTTCGTCAAAGCTAACGTTTCCCCACAACAGCAGAAAGCTATTCATTTCTCGATGCTTGAGTTGGTTTTGCCTTGTGCTGGGCCAACCATTTTTTCACCGTTACGTTTCCCAACTAAGACATTAATAAAGTACCTCCGACATGCAAGTGAAGTAAATCCTTCGTGATTTACACACGGTTCCAGTGTAAGAGGGGCGGAATGTTTTGTACTTGAAGCTATTTACCACTATAATAAAATGTACCTCCCACTCATTGCATTCCTTCATACCTAAAGGTTGAAGTATGCCAACGGACGACGTCGACAACAATCCATACCATATAGGCCTACTAGTCATTTATTGAATTTTGAGTTGGTGTCTTACTAGAAGACACTTATAATTGTATTACAAGTATATCTGAAGGCTGAAGCAATAAATTGGAAGAGATTCTGGATGAATCAGCACGAAATTTTAATGTGAATAAACAGTGGCGCTAATATTCTTAATGTTCCGATTTAGCATTATAATACCTATATAAACAAGGCAATTGAATGTGCAGTTTTCCTCACTATCACAAACCCAAGTAGTTATTCATCTAGAATTCAGGTATGCTAATAAATTTTCATAATATTGTGGTAAGTAGATCAAAAACATTTTTCACTTGATTGAGTAGTTCTTTCGTATTTCTGCAGTATTTTCATCAAATTGCAAATAAATTTTCAAATTTTTCTGTCTTTGTTTCTCTAAATATTGGTTAGTCATGATCAATGAAATTAAATCCAAATTTTTTTGACCCTATTAAATACGGAGTTTCATGAAATTTTTCATTTCTTTTCTTATTGTTGCTTTCCCCACCTTCCTTTAACATACTAGTGATTGTGGTTATGATCTTCTCAATTAGCATATAGCTCCGTGAACATGACACGATTTACAAGTATTTATTCCATAAACAACAAAAATGCTTGAATGCTTCATATTTTTGATAACACGTTAGCATAAAGCAGAGGTTACACAATGGGCTTTTGAGCTAGAGCAACACACTTAAGTTAAATGCACTGCGTTCAATCTGTTTCCGCGTGAGATAATTGCAAGTTCATTACTCTCGGAGCATGTGCCGGGCAATGAGTTCATCGTGTGCTATGCCAAAGAATACTTAACATTCATTTGCGGCGAGACAAAACCTATCGAGTAACATCCACTTAAAGCTCTGCCTCTTTGTGAATGCTGTGGTAACCAATTCAACACTAATGAAAATGCAATGTTTGCTAAGTGGAAGAGCTTCATCATCTGAATTACTATGATTTTAAAATTTCAGGTGATAAGTTGGAAACCTGACATGAGTTCGATCTTGATTTTTCAGAGAAACGACACAGAATTAAAACGTTTTTTGTGAAACATGCTTTATTTTTTTATTAAATGAAAGTTACAAATAAATAAAAATTATACACAAAATAAAAAAGAGTTCTTTTCTTTGCAACAAGAGCAATTGCATATAAGATGAAAAAATAACGATTAGCAATGCTGTAATATTTCGAGAAATAATTCCAAACAAATTATCTTAATGCTTTCGAATCCTTCTTTGGACAGTCGAATAGATTAATCTCAGTATGCACATAATTTACTACTTTAACAATTCTGTGGAAAAATAAATTACTTGTAGATTTTTTTTATTACGATATTTTGACGTAAAAACTGTTTTGGTTGATCTTCTTGTTGAAGTGGGAGGAATGAAAATGTCGATAAAATCTTTATAATTTACTGAATCATGTATCTGAAAAACAATGCGTCTCATTATTAGATTAGAAAATTGGTTGGATTTACTTTTGTTTATCAAAATATTAATATATCAATGTAATTATGATAACTTAGACCTAATACGTATTTTCTAACTTGTGAAAAGATGTCTAAGATTGTGGTATCCTTATTTGCTGAGGTTGTTCAAGAGTGGTAAAAATATCAAATTGCTAAGCTGTACCAAAATACAAATATATTAAAATTGTTTTGGAATTTAAGCTTAGGAAGTTTTGCCCCCTCAATGTTGAGAGGTGCTTGTTAAACATTGCAATTTTCTATGTGAAAGAATGGACCGGAATTTAGTTGACCTGCATAACCTCACCTGATAATCTATGAAAAGTGTAGTTACAAACGCTAAGACTGGAAGCTGATTCAACCATACACTAAATATTGAATTGCAGTCTAGTCATGATGTCAACTTAACATTTATATAGTTTAATTGCTCAGCGATATTACACAACATCAATTCAATCTTTGGGCCTTAAATTATAATAATAAAAATGTTCAAAATGTTTTTGCCCTACATATTTGTTTGGGAATGTTGGAGTCCTGGAATTGTAAGACAAGTTTCTACGTTCACTTCGAAGTTAAATTTGGGAGTGAACTTTGCTAGGCAAATTTGTCAAATTAATTCTTTTAATAAACTAATTAAAAAAATCTGTCTCGAGGACAATGAGCAAGAACTAACAAAGAGACCTCAAAACAAGCTATAAACATCTCAAGGCCGGAAAATTTAGTGTTGATGATAAAATGAATCTCCGGAGGAGAAACATAATATAACGATAAAGCAGTAAATTTGATAAAACTATTTTCAATAATATACAAACTGACATAATGAAAAATACTCAAAAGTTTTTTAAATATTTGAAATATAAACATAGGAAATTTGATATTTTACTCTAAGAAATTTCTTGAGGTATAACATTAGGGTCAAATCTTTTTATTTACAAATAGTCTCTCATTTACTTAATATTTGTTGATTTAACTAGAATGTCTTTGTATTTTTTGAATTCATATTGATTTCTTGAATGTAGGTAATAATAATTTTGAATATAGACTCTATGCCATAGATTGTAGAATTTTGCGGAAACGACGTTGTATATTGCAAGAAATATGACAAACATATATATTATTGCAAATTTAAGCAAAATAGAAAATTGCTGTGATAGCAGTTATTGAAGATCATAAAGTACTTTGAATTTCTTTAGAATTAATGCAGTATTCAAAGATCAGTGAAATACTGCCATTTAAGTAAAATTCGCACATAAAGATTTTTTAAGGTTTTATGAAAATATTCTTGGGGTATTTTATATGCAATGCATACTAAAACAGGGGCATACCCAGAAACGGACACGCACCGGGACAAAATTTAGGACATTACGGGCCGAATAAAATAAACATGTACACTCGACCCCAAGACAATTTGTGGAGTGAACTTTTAAACTGTTGTTTTTACATTATCTAAGTAATAAACAGAACATCAGCAAAAAAGTAATGTGTTGAAAATGGATAAATAAATTGAAGTCTCAAATGATACCATCACCGACAGAAAATGCCGAGTCGGGCTTGGCCTGAAATATTGGAGCAAGGATTATTTCTGGGAATACGATACCAACTAATGTCCGCGTCATTAATTTACACGATAGTTATATTTACATTATAGAGTTATATTTGACTTTTACTTAAAACAGAAGAATATATATATATATATATGATGTCAGCAAAATTTTGATAGATGTCCTAATAAATGTTATTAAAGTACTGGCTAATAGGCTAATGCAAGTCTGACAGACACACATGATATTCGACTTCCACAGTTTACAAATATGGAAATAATTGCACTGAATTAAAAGTACAACAAGAAACATAATCGAAGGAGTTTGACTGACGGTAACTTTATCTTTATAGAGCAACATATACAATGAATTTAAGGAAACAAAAATGTCAAATGATAGTACGAGCACATGACAGAATCATAGAACTTTAACAACAAGACTTGCGAACTGTTTGGGTGTTGAAATAATTGAATATTAGGATCGAATCCTCAAATTTAGTCCATAAAAAACTTTACAGATGAAGTTCGCATGTCTATGAAATGTAAAACAAATTTATTATTTCATATCAAGTAACAAATTTGGTTCCTGGTCAGATTGTAGGAAGTTTAGATTTATGCCCTATTGTAGGATTTTTAATCTATTTACAAACAAAACAATGCTTAGAAAAACTTTATAATCTAGCTGCATTAAGGCAAGTTTGTTGATGCAAAACACTTTTTATTGCGGTTATTAAAAAGTGGATGTGGTTGAAATTTCAAAAATGTAATTAATAAATCAAGATGTATGCACGAAATAGATGAAAACATTGCGATTTTGATGTCCTTGCTTTGTAAAATTTAGTCCATATAATAAAAAACGTACATACAGATTGCAACGCAGATAGCATTTCTTCGTACTGCACAGAATTCTTCAAAGTAAAACGTCATTTATCTATTGAAAATATGTGCAGATGCCATTCATTGAATTCAATGTCATTCAAAAGAGATTTATGGAAACTAATTCAACACACATATGTTAATAATTCCATATTATTTAATATTGAGATTTTGAATATACATGTATCAATGTTTTAAATTAATATAACTCAAGCATTAACAGAAAAGTTTTGAATTGAGTTAATGAATTGATGTTTTATTAGTCACTTAAGAAGGTGTTTAATCCTTTCGAAAATATCTTGAAATTTTAGTATAAAATTTTAATAGAATTAATATAGGCAGGGACAGAGAAGACTTAATGGATTTGATATTGAAATTAGACAAGTACCAAATATAATTTGATCGTTTGGAATAAATTTTAGTTATTCCTCTGCCTGCAAAAAATGGACTCAGGAAAGTTTAATTTACAGACAAACGGATGAACATATTTACAAACAGATAAGTGGGAGTAATAGCAAAATGAGTTGGCTATAAACACATGGTTTAAGTTTTCACAATTTCTTTGTTGTTTGCTAAGCATTTGGTAGCCTTCTTAAGTGAAATTTTTTTCCACAACGTTCTTAAGGATAGTTCACATGCTTTCCAATCCTGTGGATTGATATCTGGAGAGTTTGGTTGGTCCTGCTGAATTTGAATGACTTTTTCATGCATGAACTTTTTTGTTTCACGGGAGGTGTGAGGGGTTGTGTCATCTTGCTTCAATATCAAGCCTTTAAAGTTTCTCTAGAACATAGTCTTTGGCATGCGTGATGCTGTGTATAAAAGATAGAAGCATGGATGACATGTGATACAAAAATCCTGCATGACTAAATTAAACACAAGCAAAACTGGTATTTTGGCGGGGTATTTCAAAAAACCTAAATGTAATACCATCGTTGATTTATGTTATCATTTGCTCTACAAATTCTACTCTCATCATTTTCCTATCAGGTTATATTAACGAAAAGCAAAACTTCTCAGCAGTCCATTTTTTGCGACAAATTATATATTCTTGTCCTATTGTTTAATGCATTACCATCAAATAATTTCTATTTTGTACGAAATTTACCAAAATCATGAAATTTATATTCCTTAACTTATAATCCCAGTACGACTAAAATGTTGTCACATGCGGTTAGATATGATCTACAAAGGCTGATATTTAAATTAAAATTTATCTTCCTATACACAATTAATTTTCTCTTCCCAAATATCTAATGTGAAGAACTCAAACGTTTTAATGCAGTTGAGATGAGATTTTTAACCTATAATTTAAGAAATAATCGCAATGTACTCTTGCAAAGCATTGCATTTAAAATTTTGCATTCTCAAAGATACTTGCCTCTACTTTGCTCACATTGCTTTATGTTTTCCTCTGACTAGCTTTTCTTTCAAGCTAATTTTTAGAGAGCAATTTATTTTAATACCTAACTTTCCATGCATAATCGATTATTTCTGCTTCTTTATTCAATAATATTTCCTCATCAGGCCAGTACTTCAAACATAAACATGAAAAGAAGTTTTTTTTCCAAAGGAGGAAGTTGTTAGCCATTGTTTTTATATTAATTACGTGTGATTTAAATGAAATGCAGCTCTTAATGAACGACTGCGTTCTTTCCGCAAAACACTCTTTTTATTCACAATAATAGAGTTTGGCAGAAATTCCACAAAACTGACAATTATTGTTTTTTTCAATGCACAATGTTTTTAAATATTGCCTCCGCATTTGACTTCTTACAAGGAATTTCTGCATAAATATTACAAAGCTTCCTTTTTCAACATTTAATTAGCTAAGCATTGTAGATGTTATATTCTTCTACAAAACACTCTTACACAGGTTAAATTTCAAATCAAATTTTGCATATTAATGTCAATTAAGCCAATAAATTATAATTCTTAACTTAAATTAGAGCAATTATTGTCATCTCTGTCTGAGAGTTTTTTGTGCAGCATTATTTCCAATTATTTTGCAAATGCATAATTATGTTAATAACGCTGGAGGTACGAAAACCAATGCACATATTTTCAATGTGAAGAGTTAAATGGGATCTGCTTAGGTTAGTTGGATTACAACTAGTCAAGAACTTTGGTTTTCTATTATTGGTCTAAGTCAGAATTAAAGCTGAAGCCTTTAGAATATTCAGATAATTCTAATTCTATTGTTGAGCGATTGATTGAAACTCATCAAAATTAGAAAATATTTTACAATAAAACTATGAGTCAACCTTGATAAACTGCAATTCTGCCTTTATAACTTAAAAAAATGATTTATGGATGATACTGAAAATAAATAGTACGTTAACATTGGATTGGTTTCCCACTTGAAACCTGAGTATCATGATTAAATAAACGCTACAGTTGATTGGAAGTATTTTAATAAAATACTTCATGTCAATAAGTTAAATACTATCAAAATTGAAATTCAATTAATTTACATTTTTATTCTTGAACACTTTTAATATTTTTTGTGCAAATCATATCAATAAAGAGAGCAATCTTATGTGTTTAACTACACGGTCTTCATATAAAAATCATACTTACATATAAAAACCTTATGGGATTTTATCAAAATCACTATTAATGACATAATCAAAATTTTACCATTATGCTATGCTAAAAGCCTTTGTTTTAAAATCAATGAAATTAATCGAAAAAATATCTTTATACCCATTGCAATATGATATTGGAATTACTTGCTCAAAGCTAAGAAGCAATTTTTGAATTATTAACAATTCAACATTAAATAGAAAATTACATACATAGAAGTGAAAATTAATTAATTCTAAAATTATTTTCGAGAAGACGACATCTTTTTTGAAACAGCAGGAACACGCCACACTCTCCGCCACTTGTCCTTGTTCATACAAGACGCCAACATATTTGGCTCCATTGAAATTATTAGTAAGTGTCGGATGTTAGATATGTCACTGATTTGATGTAATTAATACGGTATTAGTGCGTAAAATATAGATTTCTTTGTGTTTTTGTCATGAATCTCTACAAATTGAAATCGTAATAGTGCAATTTCATATGAGATGGTGTTTTCTAATTGACTCCATTGATATTCCATTACTTTTAATATATTTTTTAGCTTTCCACTCTATTCTAATTATTCTATGTTTGTTTAATATTACAATAAACATGTCAACAGAGAGTTTTTGTCATTTAAATGAAAGCAACTTTCGTCTGCTTCAAATGTCAGAAATGTGTTATTCATACCTTTGCAATTAAAAGTAATTATCTTATGGTAATATAAGTTGAAAACTATAACAAAGGAAGAAATTTTTAATCACATTAATTCTCAGAACACTGTTGACGTATTTTAGTCTACTTAATCACATATATTTATATATGCCACGAGTGTTTTCAAATTTTTAGTCACAAAAATATAAGAATTATTCTTACAACAAAACTTAAGTGAGGAATGATTTCAAGGTAGATCGAATTTTGTATTATCAAGATATGCTTGCTGATACAAGAGTAACTGAGTTGGTCTTTTCACTGTTTCTCAATGATATTTATAATTACTAATATTCAACTTAGAATGAATACTTTTCGATAAAAAATAACACTGCAATGATAATATGAACTTGTATTTTGTTTAGCAAATATGTAGGCTGCATTGATAATTTTGACTTTCCGCTTGTTTCACATTTCTGATTCAGAATGTCAATGACAAAAACAAAACGTTTAAGTAGTAATTATAATTTACTTTCCACTTTAATAATGAACTTATGAAACTCCCAACCTGTCCTAAAACCTGAAATTAATATTAGGAGCTAAATGTTTCAATTTGAACGTGGTACTCATACCATAGAGCCTAACTTTCCATGATGTTGCCCCATGCACGTTTGCAGTATCATCGTCCTCGCATTTTTCGATTATTCATGATCTCAACATGTGCAAATTGTTATACATATAATATCCCTGATTTCTATTGTAATTCTATGGCATGGATTCGAAGTCATTGCCAAAATTGAATTTTTTGAAAACTGATCATATAAAATTGCATCACCAAGATGAAACCTTAGTTAATATATTATTAAATTTGTAGCAAAAATATATACAGGTGAACAATATCAATTATGCAATGCCAAAAAATGTGTCACCAACGCACTTAATCTTTTTTAGAATTTATGGTGCTTCAGGGCCTACTAAATTTAGTAGGCCCTGTGTGCTTTCTTAGTGGTTGGTTCACCTCAATCCCTATATTCAAAATCTGAATGTCGAAGTAATTTTGAACTTTTTTGTTAATTACTTAATATCATAATAATTTATATGAGGACAATAACCTATAGTCAAAATGTACCACTACAACGCAGATTACCGGAAATCTAGTACTAATAAATAATTCACTTAATGATGGAGCATTTCCTTATTAGACGTTATCCTGTATTTACAATGCATGTAATCATGTCGTAAAAACTAGGAACTTAACCTTAAGCAGTCTGACGTCCTTTTTAAAGGAAGAACCGTTTGTCCACATTTACAAAGAATTTACTCCAAGCCTTTTAGCAAATTTGAAAATATTGGGGCATGAGTAGGTCTATTGAAAATTTCTAGTAAAGCGTATTGCTGTGGTAGAGGGTGTCGAAAAAATTAACAATTTTTCTTTGAAAAAAACTTAAATTCTCTCCATACCTAATGTTCACGTGTTTATAAGGTTTTAGGATCATGTAGGCAACGAAAACTTTGACTGTGTAAAGATATTGCAAACCCATTGAGGCATGCCGTGCGTAAAGTCAGAGATTGCGGGGCCGCGATTGGACAGAGCCGATTAGAGGGTTTAGAGAGAAAAAGAAAGATGAGTCTCTCCTCTATCTTGTGGTATTTTCAAATTCAGCATAGCTTTAATAGTTTTTGAGTAATAAGCCATTAAAATCATGAAATTTTTCAAAAATCCCCAGGCTGTTTGAGATTAACTATTATAATTTTGCAAAAACTACAAATCACAATTTGAATTTTAAATTACCTGAAAGGTTGACTTGAGTTTATTTAATTGGTGTGTATGCATTCACTAGGCGAGCAACAAATTATTATTCCAACAGTGTTTGTCTTTCTATTTAGTCTCCAAACGAACAATTTAATTGACTTAGGAGTAAATTATGATTTGTTCAATGGGAATACTGGTTTTACTTTAATAACTAGTAATTAGCTTAACTTGCAATCAATTGCTAAAAACATTTCGTTATCGATATTTGTAAGTGAATGAATAGATTTCAGCGTTTTGTAGGCGGACTTCCGCACAATCTCATAATTTCCATAGTTCGGTAAATCTTTTTGAGGAAAAAAATACTTTGACTTTTTTCATGATATTTCATGGAATATGAATGATGTAACAAAAGAAGTCTTTATTGTAAAATAATTTGCATGATAAATATTGATAAGTGTACAAAACCAGAGGTGGAAGTTGGAGTAAGATCAACTGCACTTATTTTTAATAAACTTTAAAAAACATGTGATTCAAATAGGCCAAAAAATTAATAACATTTTAAAAACATAATGACCCTCAAGCTTATTGTATTTGCCTGAAAAAATTCTGGTTTGATTTGTCATGAATCATTCAAAAGAAATCAGGCGAAGCACATTATAAACATAGTGATATTTACACACATCGTAGTGTATCATAGAGTGATCAAAATTTTGGAAGTAAGGAGCCTCTAAACATGGGCATATCTTAAAAAACATTGAGCCTAATATGCACTTGTTACTATAAACGATGAGCCTCAGATTCTTTTAAAAAACAGTTGGTAAATGTGGTATCTTAGCATTTTTGCTACTATTTTACAAAATCACGATCAAATTTCTAAGGCCTCAAGTGGTGATTGGTAAAACAATGTCACAATAGGAAACTTTATGTGTGTGCTACATCTCTGTAAAATTTAGCGCCGATATCTCAGTTAGCAGTTGAGCCCTGATAAAAATGATGACTTCCACGATAAAATTTGAATATCATTAACATACATAAATAGAAATTAAAATTTTAATGTCAAAAAATAGTAAAGCAAAGATCGAAAAAGAGAAATTTATATATTGGAAGTTGTTATAAATTTGTGAATTACCATTAAAAGCACTGAGCATCATATCAAAGCAAAAAAATAGTAGCTGATATGTAAAATATGAAAATACGAATTCGTCTGTAAAATACAAATAGAGCTGTGATGAATTTGATAGTTCATGCATTGGAAAAACACATGCAATCCTAAATCTATCAACATATACATGAAGCAGAAGAAAATAAATATAAAATGATTACTCATTATCATAATTCAAATATAGCAAAATCAATAATAATCAAATAAATATTTAAGAATATGAGATAGTATTACCATATTTAATTTTAGACATGTAAAGCATCACTTATTCGTTAAAAGAACTGTTTAAATATACGCTTATTATCTATGTCTATATATACACACACATATACATATATATTTATATATATAATTGCTTGCAGCATAAAGATAGCATAATCTCCCAATTCACAGCTTTGTAAAATAGCAAACTTATAGGAAATAAAAAGGTGGATTTCTTTTAGAAGTGGGTTAATAAATTATTAATTTACGTCAATAGTTTTTGAAGAGCCATTCTCTGCTTTCACTGATCTTGTATGAATTTTTTCAGCTGCCCAGTGAAATAACATTTTAGAGATTTAATTGTTACCTCGTGATTTAAAATCGTCACAAATATTTCAGCAAAGCAGACGAATGAAAGATTGAATACTTCAATGACTGCTCAGAAACATTTCCCTTTTAAAAGTAGCAATTAACATAGACATAACACTCTAAATATGAAAGCTGAGGTCTGTAATTGAACATGAGAGTATTCTCGGTTAAGCTAATTTTTTATTGGAAATTCAACGCGTTTTCATGCGTTTTTAAAGACACATTTGTAATATAAGTACCTCTTTTAAACCTACAATATTCCTCAATAGTTAATTTTAAGAATTAAGCCTTTACTCAGTCTAAAATTCAAAAATTCTTCTATCAATGTTAACTACCACGCATTATTTTGGATTCCAGTAGTGACTGAATTCGAATTAATTTTTGCTCTTTCTCTCGGATTAGCGTTCGATTGATTTGTTTCCAAATCTTTGTTTATCTTTATTAATATTTTTTATAAAGCGATTGTTCATTCTCTTAATAAAATCTTCCGCTACTAGAACTTAAACGCAGAAATGCTCTTTTAACATTTCACAATGAATCTAGACTTTTATATTATGTCTGCAATGTTCTAGATGGATATTTAACTATTAACTCTTATCAGATATTTGACAGCAAATTGTTGTTATTAACAATGTTTAATTAAGGCAATAAGGGGTATGATTACCATATTTTAAGTGTATTTATACCATGTTACTCATAAACATGATGTAAATGTCTATGAAAGAGACTAATCCTACCACTTATCACTTGAAGGTATCATAGGCGTATGGCATTGATTTTTTCTGGGGTTCTGTAAATTTACCCGAAATATTAGGTTAGGGTTTGAGAATTTATTGACATTTCTAAATAAAAAAATGATGATCAGTATTATTTTAAAAATATCTAATTAGCTTTGTTTAAATTTTACATTTACATCTAAAATCAAACACTTCCTTATTTCTAAACTAACTAATATTGCTGAAGATCATTAATTTGTTTCTTTTCATAGTCTTAAGTTATTTTGTTCAATTTATAGAATTAATAGAATTAGTAGTCTCAGCCAGTGATAATCAATTTAAACTTCCGTTTAAATTAAGTTTAAACTTTAGGTTAAATACAAGTTTATATAAATGTGGCAATGATTTAAACTTCAAAATTTAAGTTGAATTTTATATTTTAGCCTCAATTCAAACTATTAGCGTCTAATTACGTCTTTATTTTGCGTATGGGAGCAACTGACAAATTGTTCAGAAGGATTGGTAACAGTAAAAAATTTTCAAAATAAATTGGAACTATTAAAGTGTAAGAGAGAGAGAGAGGGAGAGAGAATAAAACTTTGTAGTTTCTTGTCACACCCTGTTTTAGATTAGTCTGCAATTCAAGCACAATAAATTCTTAAAGATTTGTTGAATCCATAAAAATTCCCCGAAAAAAATATTGAGATTTAAAATTAATCCTGTATTTTTTAGAGAATGTCATTATAATTTTAAGCAAGAGGACTGTAAATCAATTTGTCTTATCACAGAAATACTTGATTAAACAGCTTATCCTTAATTTTAAAGCAAAAATTATAATGTTCAATTCAATGCAGTAATATAAGGTTCAAGTGTATACCTAAGGTTTTTGAAAAATATCTTATTTAGAAGAAACTTTGGGTTAAATAGTTTGCTTACGGAAAGTATATAGTAAAAACTGATTCTTCTTTAACATTTATAAATTGGGATTTAATTATGTAAATAATAGATTGATTTTAAGGAATTCGGTAATAAATGAAAGAATTTCTTGAATATTCAAAATTTAAGGCTAACGCTAGGTTATATGCATTTATGTTAATATAACTGATATTTATCAACAAACTATGATAGAGTAAAATCAGTAACGAAAGTTTTGCTTAGATAATAGTAATAAGCCGAACGTCTCTCAGCTGATAATGCACACAACTTTAATATTCAAATCTTTACTTTATATTTCTCCTGTGATTTTCAATTATATTTCAATATCGTAAATTTTTACAAACTTTTCTAACGGATACTACCTTTAAAACTTCAGAGCAGTACAATGTTAAATGTAATTAAAATCTTAATTAGTTCAGATCTATTGATTTGGTATACACAATAATGACTTTGTGAAGTCCTAACTGTTGCATTTGAAAAGGCAATTACGTTGTATTACATTAAACAGAATTCTTCTTTTGTTTCTGAGTCTATATTTCACAGATCAATTACGTTGTATTACATTAAACAGAATTCTTCTTTTGTTTCTGAGTCTATATTTCACAGAATTTTAAATTCTATATTTAATTTTTTTATAATATTTATTGATTTCATAAGAACTGTATCACCTTGGTTATAATTAATATATTTTTATTTTCTAAATTTGATAAATTGTTATTATTAAATGTGTGTGCATATAAGGATGAATTTTCTGTGTAACCATTGTGTGAAAAATATTAAGTGTCGAACCGGGATTTATGTGAGAAAATGATACCAGATATTTTACACATACTAAGTTGAATTTCTTTTTAGTCATATTTTTACGATAACTTAGCAAAATTTTAATTTACCCTAAGCTTTTCAGAAAAATATTTAGGCAATTCAAAAAAGAAGTCTAAAAAAATCTTTGCTGTCATTTTGAAAATTCATTTCTTATAAAACGTGCTGCGAATATCATTATTTCTGCACTAAAATTTGAAATTGAACTTATAATTTACAACAACAACGTTTTTGAAACTGGGACATTTAGGAGGTGTTCTCAATCATTGCACCTTCAATAGATATTTATAAAAATTTGTGATTACTTTTATCAATCCATCACGTGATGTGCCGGTTTTGTATTCGCCTGAAAATATTCCAACAACTAATAAATAACTGTGGAATTGTATATTTAGTATTTTTATTGTATATGCTTACAAAGAAAGCTTATCAAATTATAAGAAAGACTTTTTATTGCAAACAACAACAACAACAACAACAACAACAAAAAGACTTTATTGCTAATTAAGCAAAGAAATTTGACAAATTAATTTAAAACAAATTCAATATTTCTTATAAAGCAAATTCTTAGAATTGCATATATTACAATTACAAACTAAAAAATGAGTACAAACATTATTAAATGCATATAAATCAATAAATTGTTGTTTAAATAAATCTTCTAATTGCCTTTTAACTATTGAAGATCTATCAAAGAGATCAATGTTTGTATTTAAATGGACGTAATTTGCTAATTTAGTAATACGACTAAAGAAGAAATTATCGGTTTTAATCTTCTTGTTAATTTTGCACTTGAAAAGCGTTTTATTATAGAGCCGTAGTCCTTGTTTCGGAATATATAGGTAAACGTAGTCAAAGATATTAAAATCAATGTTGTTATTAAGCATACTATTAAATTGAATAAGATCAATGAGTTGTAATTGCATTGAAAGTGGCAATAAATTCAGTTTAATTAATCTCTTCTCATAGTCCGTAATATTCAAAATCCATTTCGAACAGCGTTTTTGAAAATTGTCAATTCTAACAATATCGCATCTGCTGGGAAACCAAACAACAGATCCATAGATAAGGGTTGATCTTATTGCAGTTATGTATATACTTCTTTTGTCACAGACAATGGTATTATAAGGTAATATTCTTTTAATGTTTAAAAACGTTTGATTGCAAGTTTTCATTGGACATAACTATATATTTTAAATAGTATTAAATGTAAAACTAAATTAATCAGATTGTGGATGAGAATTCTGTTCTTTTCTTCACTTCAAATGGTTACTTTACAGTCAACGCAAGTTTCTGCGGCATTCGAGAGGTTATTCGAAATTTCAAGCCACCCATTAACATATAATTTCTGTGTCGCTTATGTAAAACAAGCGAATATGAAACTCTATTGAGCTTAATTTAAATGCAAATAAACAGCCTTTTCCCGTGGAGCCTTTTGGAGATCCGCATCAACCTCGTAGGGTGGGGTGCATCTAACTGATATTAAAAGATAAACAACTTGTCAAAGTAGTTTTTCCAAATTTTGATTTTCTAAACGAACAATCAAATTACTTCATCAACAGATTTAACCCTAAATTAACCAAAATTAGTTGAACAATAAAATTTCCTTTCTTATTATATATTATTATTCCTATTAACTCTAATATCCTATAAAATAAACTTTTTTGTAATTTCTTTACATATACCACATATTACGCAATTGTATCTTTAATGATACAATGGTTAAATGTCCAAAAATTGAATTTCGGTTTTAAAAATATAATTTTCCAAAAACGTTAAGTTTTAAACTAGAATTTTCTATTTTTCAAAAATTCTTTTTTACAAAAATCAATTTTATTTCGTATGAAAGTTATAAAAGCAAGATTTCTCTGCAATACATAAGTATACTTTGCACTTAACACAAAATGTCTTTGGTTGGCTTGAACAACCGATCATCTTGCACCGACCGCGTTTCTCTTGTGCAATTGGCAAATGATCTAGACCATCTCTTCTAATTTCTTGACTTGGTAAAACTGCAGTAGGTCCTCTCCGCCTTTTTGCCTCTAAGCCAACTTCTACTTGAGAAGATCGTTGCCGTTTAATATTGCTTTTGTTTTGCAAACATAGTGATTGAGCAATAAGAGATTTAAAATCCCACAGTGAAAGCATGTCTTTTTTTTTCAACAAGCAATCTTGACAGTCTCTACGATAAAGCAGCCATGAGTTTACTACTGCGACATCAGCGAAATGATAAAAAATTCGCAGATAAAATTTCTTTGTCGATTTGATTTTAGTGCGATAAAGAGATATATAGGAGTCAAATGCATCTATTCCTCCCATAAATCGATTATAAAACTTTATAGCAGCAGGACTTTGCATATTATATTAGAAGTATATTATTTCTTTAAATATTTATAAGTAAGCAGAAATATTTAGCATAAATATGTGCATATACATGAGATCATTCTCGTGGGGATCCGTGGGGCTCCATGGGGATCTCCACAGACTTTTCATGGGGTGGTGTGGAGATCAAAACTCTGCCCCATGGACAAGGCTGCAAATAAATTATTATTTTGATTCTTAAAATCCGTGTCAAATTTTGCAACAATTGTGGAATGTGGGCTATTGAATGAACGGAATTGCAGATGGTTGAGGGCAACTAAGGAAGAAACGAAGATTGCGTTTGGAAAATCATACCCCATAATTGTCTTAAAAGTATTTAAAGCTGATTTTAAAAATCATTTAATTACTTTACATTCTTCATTGAAATTTTTTTCCATAACCTACGGTGCTTTTGCTTAAGAAGTGATCAATGTAACCCAATGGCCTCCAAATCTAGACCTAACACTTGATGTAAATCAGTAGTAAGCATATTAAACGATGAAAATTAAGAATGTTCTTGTTATTACTACTATTAGTAATAGACTTTATAATGTCAAGCAATTTAGAGTAATAAAACTACAAATACCAAACAAACAATAAAAAGCAATGAAAGATAGACAAGTGCAATTGTGTAATAACCGCATAGACACCTTGCTTTCTTCATAAATTACATGTTTGAGTTATTACATTTGAGATATATTATCCAAAATATATGAAGAGGGACAGCATCAAAAGAGCAAATAAAGTGATGTGCTTTTGGAGAATTAAAAATGATAAATGGAATTTAATATTATCTTACATCAGAAATGGTGCAATTTGTACAAGAGCCAAAGAAAATCTGCTAAACAATTGATCATTATTATGCTGGAAGCATTGCAAAAAGAAATCCCTATGGCGTTTCTTCAATACCGTAGCTTCGCCAAAAAATGTTGATGGTTTTGTTAGCAACATGAATAACTGATGAAAGCTAAGCCCTTATAATTGTGATTTCATTAATCAATAATACAAGCAATGCAATGGAAATGGAAAATCCTTGCTCAATACATCATGTCATTTCAAACAGAGAAATATTCTGTGATCTTAATCGAGAAACTGCAGAATAGTAAAGTGAAACTTAAGATTCAAATCAATGTCAGACATATTTCATTTAAAACGTTCATTGCACAGTAGAATTTACGCCATAGGTACAGTAAGTCTTTATTTAGTTTTAGCATATTAAGGAACATCTCTTATCGTGTGCAAGTACATCCTGATTGGAATTGACCTAGGATCTTGTTACCATAGATATATAATTATAATATGTTAATTAAGTTTCTCAATGTGCATTTTCGAGACACTTGCAGAAATGCAATCTAATTTTAGAAAATGTGGCAACTCTATTTTGAATTTTGATGAAGGATTTAATGACGCTCTTCTAGCATTTTTGTTAATTAGTTTGAGCTAAGTGAAATGACTTTGTTAAAGAATGTAAGCACTTAATTCTCATTTAATGAAATATTAATGCACCATCATTTAAAAATTTCATACTTTGCGTCCTCACACTCGTTCGAGTAATTATTCTCTACTTTAGTTCAAAATACATTTTGTCTCCCAAACGAGTAAAAGACTTCCTTCAAAATACATGTATAAAAATTGCTAAATCATCGCACAATCAAATTTCTACCAAGTAATCAGGAAAACCCGCACAAATTTACTACAGCATCTGAGCTGAATTTATTTATACATTGTGCTCCAAGTAACATCAATTAATTACAAGATTATTAGGAAAAATAATTTGTGAGGGATCATCAAATTACCTACGATTATGAACAAGAACGTGGATTTTCCTAAGTAGACAAGGTATTATATTTACAGGGGTCATTATGAAGACATAATGTATTAAAATATTGTTTAACCATTCTATATTTTATATAAATATATTTTTTGAATATGTGAATCTAAAATCATAAGAGAAATATAGAATTGAAATCCTATATGCCATTGGTAACCAGGAAGAAGTAGACAAATCTTCACTAAAACTTTTTCAATTACATTTATGTATCATTTTATTTCAAATCATTCATATGAAATATTTCAATAGCAGATGTATAGTACAATAGTTTTTTTCATGAAATTTTTAAACATGTTTTAAAATATTTTTAAGTAAAAGCTAATTTGTTTATGTTATAAGAAATGTAGTCTCTTAATAATTTCATTGACAAAGGTAAAGTAGCTTACACTGCTTTGTTATTTGAATCAATTTTCTTTAAGTAGCGCAAGCATTATAGTTTTTATAAAATATTTAAACGTAAGTATTTAATAAAATAAATTGCATCTATATTTACGAAGAATTTCGAATTTCTCAATTCGCCACTGTCTTCAATACATGTTGAAATTGTAAATTATAAGCACAAATTACGTGTGATATATTTAACATTTGCAGTCGACGAAAATCCCTTTAATGACGCAAAAACGTGTCAACAAATACAATTATATTTGTTATTAATAATTCTAAATTGGATATACAAACGTGATTGTAATTTGCATTATATGTAAAAGATATTGTATGCAATAATTTTGACACGTTTGGAGTCATTACTATATAAATTTAAAATTGTTCCATATGCACCATTTCACATTTAAATTGGCACATCTAACATTTGTTTTGATTATGGATGAATTTGACAATCACAATTTTAAATTATTGAATTATCAAGACTTTTTTGCAACAGTTAAGCCGTGGCGGATTTAAGGGGGACTGCAGCCCCCCTAACAAAAAGGAAGCAAAACGGAGGTTAATTTGTGCAATATTAGTAAAAGGTTGAAAAAATTCCAAATTAGTGACAAATTTTTGCCTTTTATTTGCAAAATGATCCAAGGGTTTAACAATTATTTGCAAAATATTTAGCAAATTTTTAAAATAACTTGCAAGGATTTAGCAAATAGTTTCAAGTATTTAATTTTTTTTCAAGTAAAATTATACATTCTTAAGAATATATCAAACATATTCCACTATTATGCATTTCATTTAACATCCACCAAGCTTTGGTATTTGACAAATTATAAAAGCACCATGGCGTGGGTTGCTTTATTCATCGTTGTTGGTAAGATGAACACGAACAAGTATATCAGCATTCTCCTTCATTTTAGTTTTTTGTTTTACATGGTAGAAGTTTCGATCCTAAGCCTACTTCATTTCTACATAGATCTTTTAAAATTAGCTGAGATCATTCAATTACTGAGATCACTCAAATTACAGATTTGCTAAAAATAAGGAGTTTAAAAATTGATAGAACAGCCCCTTTTCTAGACCTCTTTTTTATATACGAATAATTTGAAATTGTAATTACGTAATGTTACAGAAAAAATTTATTCCAAAGATTGACCAACCTCCAATGCAAATTAAAAGTAATTCAGTAAAATTAACCCTCAGAAAAGCAATGCATTGCACATACGTTGAAGACCAAGGGTGATTATTTCAATCACCCAAACTGATAGAAACACGAACCTCACAGTAATTAAGAATGGCTATAAATATTATATTTTCAATTCGTTTTTGTAGTTCATTTGATTAAGATAATGATTTTTAGATGATATATTAGCTATACCTTACTTTTGAGAAAAGTTGATGATCAAGGGTGATTTTTTCAATCACCCACAATCATCAACAAAAAGAGAAGGTTAGATTTGATGGTTCAATTCGAGGAGATGATTGAAGTAATCACCCTTGTCCTCAAGAAGAGGATAATTTCACCTCAGCTCATTCAACTTCTGCCTAACCAATTGTATTTTTCCTTACTCATATGGCATGCCAGAGAAGGTCTAATGCAGTAAGATGATGACCATGAACGAACAAGAAAATTCATGTAATATGGCGGTGATGGAAATAATCACCCTTGGCATTCTTAGGGTTAATAGTCTATGTATTAATGTCTTTTTTCTCGCCAGATTTCACAAAACAATGATAGTGGAATAGTTAATAGAGTCCTGAAAACTGTTCCATTACTGGTCCTGATACCTGACCCACTCCACAGATGGCTGTACTGGGAACAAAATAAGACATGAGATAGGATCGTACGAAACCGGGAGTAACTTTTCAATTTCAACTGAGACTGGAACCAATTTGATTTAATATTTGCTGTTATGTCTGTTAAACTCAATATTCTGTTTTGTTAATAATGCATAATTTTAGCACATTGAATTTTAGGACGAGGCCACAAATGGATGTGTCTATATATAAATACAATGTAAGCGCAATAGTTGAAAATCCGAACTAGAACATCAACAAGAACTTTCAAATTGTTATCATAACATGTAGAGACATATATGAGGATTGAAATTTAATCAAATCTAGAAAATTTATGGAAAAAGTCGAGTTTAAAAGCTTCAGTGGCCTCATCAAAAATTTCTAGATCCGCTCCTGCAGTTGAATATAGGAGAAACTTGCTGGTAAAGATTTGAACCAATGTTAAAGAAATGTTGGCTCAAAGCACAATGAAGTCCTTCATCTAAATGGCCATGGACCACACGCCCTTTTTGTCACTCCCTATAAAATTCAAAACTTGGAAAGTTTTGTGAATATATCAATTATTGCCGTATGTATGGCTGCATACAATCACATGTATGCATATCTTGGATATGTCTTGGTGTAGCAGAGCGGGAGAATAATTACAGGAAACCTATAGACAAAAAACGTCATTCAAAATGTAGTCCTAATATTTTACATTTGTGCTAAGCCACTATTTTCAAAGATTTCCATTTCCGCTGACATTCCTATTAAACGAGAGGATAAAATTTCTTTCAAAAAGCTAAATATAAAAAAGTTTCAATAAATTTATTCTGTTGGATAAATGAAAGCAAGGAATACATCAGTCAAGCAGCAAACTTTGATTGACAGAACAATTCCCTACACAAAGACAGAAAACGTTTTATAACTCGAACAACTAATTTTAAAGTGAAAAAATGACCAAATGAGCATCTTTTACTAGTGTTTTGATGCAACTTTTGAATGAAATAACTGTATTCGATATTTAGTGATATCGGCATTATGAAAGGCAGAATTGAATATGCCGTATTGGATTACGCGTCGAAATACTACTCCCAATATAAATTATCACTATATCGAGTTAGCCAGCTTTCATATGAATAGTTCTAGCAACAGCCCACCAGTGAAGCTTTATATTCTATAATATGATTTCTTATGCCCTGCAATTGGGCTTGATATTATTTGAGTGTTTGTTTTTGGAATGTATTTTACAATAACGAAGTTCAGAATGAACTCAAGCATATTTGAATGTTAAACAACTACATTGACTCTCAGTTAAAATTGAAAAATGCTGAAAATTATTTATCAAGGCCATTCAGTGTTTCTTATATATTACAATGCCATTAAGCAACGTCATTTGATAATTCTTTTTTTAACCTCGATCATAAAACTTTCAATTTTCAAATATTGCATTTAGGAAAATTGACACCTCATTTTCAAATACTTTTATGATTTTTAGAAAGAACGTTTTGCACTCCTACGAAGACAACTCTAGGTGCAATCCTTGTCGTGTAACAGTGTGACTTGCAGTCTAAACTTGCTGTCAAATTTTGAAATTTCTAACAATTGATTTGATCTTTAACGCAATATTGCCGATGATTTTATCAAGTTTTAAATAGCAATAATCAATGTGCAGAGAATCTGAGCTATTATTTAAGCTGAAAAAATAATCAGTGCATGATATGAAAATCAGTTTCCAATGTTGCATAACATTTATTTATTATTGTGTTACAAGAAAGTACGAGAATTTAATAAATTTCAATAAATACAAGTGCAATGTTTACTCTACTTGTCACAGAGTTTAATATTAATAACTACTCTCAAACAAATATTTCCTTGAATCCCATTAATTTACTCAGTGCTCATCTGTATTTAATAAAAGTGCAAAACTAACATGGTAGCACACAACCTCACATTTTAATCCAATCTCCTAAATCGAATTTGTCGGATCATCAAATACGGTTTGAGAAGGGTATATAGGAATAAACTTATTTCGAACAATTCGAATTTCATTGTCTGAACTTCGATTGTGGATCAGATCAAATATCTAGAATTCAGATTCCTCAACAATTAAAATATAATAATAAAATATAATACATTAACTAATTATTTATGTAAATTTAACCCAATCCCAATGTGACTTTTTACTTGCAAAGAAAATAGGAGGCCCAATTCAGCGTAAACATAACGGGTGTGCACTAGAGATTAGTCCCCGTGCTCTTCAGACCTAACCTATCTCGGCATCAAACCTAACCTGGTTTAAGCCTGCTTAACCTTGATGTCCACTGATAAAAGGGTGTTCATCCTCTCTTCAAATATATTTCCCCTTCTGTTTTACAATGCACCTGAATTCAAACATCGATACTTTTTGGGTATTAACATGGAATCATAGTAACATAAATGTATTAATTTTATTTAAACTGGAATTTGATCAACAACAACAATAACATAGTGCAGTTTAGGAAAAAATGCAGACAAACTTCTCATTGTGTGGACAAGTTGAACTTATAATTAGCTGAAGGCAAATCATAAATCTGCAAGTCTCTTGCCATTGCCCTGGACTTAATTTATGGCCACATAAACGTGACCTGGAAGACTAACCTGATTTATTATAGTTTAATTAGATTCTAGTAAATGGGCTGTTTCTCAAGTTGTCAAGATTCAGAAGATGTCACTTCCTCAGAGCTCAGAAAATCTTCCCGCCGAGGTTGTATAGATTGGCACTGTACTATAATCTTCTTTGCATTCTTCATTGGCACTTTTGGAGTATTTTACTTGGCTTTTCAATATGGTGACCCCAGAAGAATTCTTCGACCAATGGATACATATCCGTTACCGAAGGTGTTGCCGTGGCGGCAAATGCTGTTCTCCTTGGCACACTCTAGGTCCTGCCAGTGGGTCGACACTGGCGATGTCTTCAAAACATCCTATTCTGGTTTATATTGGTTTCTTCTGATAAACATAGCTGGTGATGTCGAAACAAACCCTGGACCAATCACAAGGTCAAATTCTATTTCCGATTACATTGATGATACCCCTATTACACAGCTAGCAGTTGGTCACCTAAAATCTCTACTTGGCATCAACGTGCTTAAAAAAGAAATCGAAAATTTGAAAATAGAAAACGCAACACTTCAGAAAGAACTGGTCGAGATGAAGCAAACTGTTAATGTGAAAACTAATGCAAGTCCTAATGCAACGCCTCCCACCACGTCAGCATCTGCTGATGATGCTCGCTCAATTTATAGGATTCGGTTAAATGGTGTGAAAGAACAATCCAGTACACTCAAGCCTTATGAACGACGGAGCAAAGACCTTGAGACTGTTAATAGCATCTTCGATCACATCGGATGTGGAGATACTCAGACTACCAACATCTTTCGTCGTGGTAAATTTCAAGTCAATACAAACAGAACTTTAGTAGTTGAACTACATTCAGTTTGGGACCGTCGCAAGGTTCTCAGTTCTACACACAAACTAAAAAATTACAAACCAGCTACGTATGTAAATCCAGATTACTCATTTTCTCAACGCGCGTTGGAAGGATTATGTTTGAAGAAACGTAGAGAACTTATTAATTCCGGTATACCTTCAAGTGATCTAAGAATCAAGTCGCTAAAACTATTTCATAACGATGTTGAAATCCAGGTAAATGAGACTGTAGAGAGCAACGATACGGCAGCTGCATCGCATCAAAAATAATTTCGCAATCGTCCATCACATCATCTGCTATCGACTTACTCTGAAATCTACCTGCCAATGTATAATATCCTTAGGTGTGATCGATTAACTCGGAGTGACGGCATTTCAATCCACGGTGGGGTTTTAATTGGCGTAAGAGACACAGTGATTTTTTCGAAACAAATCTGAACCATTCTATCCTTGGTATCCCTGCGCAGTTGTGTCATGAAAGGGCTCAATTTCGGTTGGTTTCACGCTTCTGGTTGCATTGTACAACCCTCCTGACGAGAGCCCTTATAGATGGTCTGTGTCACAGTTTAAAACTCTCTTTGAAAGAGTTGTAACAATTGGGTATGACTGCATTAACACCATAATTGTCGGCCATTTAAACCTCCCCAAGACTGATTGGTCAATCATGTCAAGCGACGACTCTTATGAAAATTGCTTTCTGGAACTATTGAATCTGTACGAATTCACTCAATGCGTGGATTTCCCAACTAGAGGACTGAATACTCTCGATGTAGTTCTATCAAATCTGACCAACCCGTTATTGATATTTGCACTGATCTGAAACTTTATTCTAACTTCAGCCTTCACAGGAAACACTGTTCAGATCAGTTTCCGGTACAGCTTACCTTGGAATCCAATATCATACCAGCCACACCAACCACAACCAAAAGATTCAGCTATAGTCTTGCAGACTACGAGAGACTTAACT
>CABFPE010000671.1:84993-106379 GCA_900660155.1 Hofstenia miamia | reverse complement strand
TTAGTCTAAAGTGTGAGAATGTTACATGTCATAATAAATATTATAATTTTTATTACAAAGGTTGAAATTGCCCAAAAATTTGATTGATTCAATATTTCCTAGAGTAGTGTTAATCTATTTATGTTCACTAAAACTTAGATTACAGTTTGCAATTTTGCTCATTTCATTACCATATGCACTAAGCAGTCCTCGTATTTTTTCTTGAAAAATCCCTTTCATAATTTACACCCAATCTTAGCTCTAAATTAAAATGTGTGTTGGTATTACAAATCTATTGTAGGTGACTGGAATGACGATTCAGGTATCTATTGCATTTCTGAATATAATTCGATTCTCAAAAGATAGACATCTATCAAATTTTAAAGTTATATTTACTGAAGACTAGGTTTAAAATAATCTATCTATCATTCTGAAATGCATTGAAATATATCTGAGGTTAACAATAAATTTTGTAGTTGTTTCATACATTTATGACCAATTATACAGACAGGAGTGAATACATTTTATCTATGTAATAATTTTTATTTAGACCTTCTTGTAAGGAATTTCTTCATTTTGAGTCGTTCACTCAGTAGCTAATATTTGACAATTAATTATAAACTCATATATGCTTTGTTAAAACTATTTTTTTAAAAATCCATGCAATCAGTTTTCTTAGTCCTCCTCGCCAAATTACGTAGTCAACCTGAAATGTCTATTTGAATGGTATTAGTCGAAGAATTTATTTTAAATTTTCAAATATTGCGGTAATCTCATCATCATTAAATTTAAGCTTAAATATTATTCGATTTGTATTTGAAATGTAAGCTTTCAATAAATGCTTGTGCTTCACAATCTTTCATTCCATTTGATGCGATTGCAAATACAATTTTTTACTTAAAAATCACTTCTTCAACATCATTTCAATTGATAGCTTAAAGTCTATTTCATTAATATATATCATCTAATGTAAAATATGAAAATCTGATTGAGAGAAACTCAAGTGTTTATATCAAAATTATAGCACTGCTTCAAAAGTTGTGTAATTACGTCATTGATTTAAAAGAACTCTTCAATTAGGCTGCAGAACGTGAATCATTTTCTCAAGTGTTCCTTTGCACTTAGCAATTAACTGGCGTTAATATCTAATCAACTGCAGCGAAGATAAGCCCAGTTATAAAACGCTGTTTGTGAAATAAAATATAAATTTTATAAAAGAAAAAAATCTAGTTATGTTTGTTCCAATAAATTTAAAATCAACGGTAACAACATCAGTGTTTTTCAAAAAAATTGAAGTCGATTAATCATAATATAAGCGTCATGATTGGTTTAAAAACAAAGACCTAAAATATTAAACTTAGCATGAAATTTCGAAAATTTAACAATATTACAATTCATTCTAGCGTTACTGACAGTATATTTCCTATTTTTCGGTGAAAAAATATGACACATTGGAAGATATACTCAAATTTTCAACTATGCACTATAGTAAAACAAATTTTGTTTAAATTACATGTTCATGATATCCTAAGCTGCTTCAAAAGTTGGTAATGAGTCAGGAATTAAGTTAATTTTTCATCACGAAATTTTTCTGCATTGAGAATGAAGATAAGAACAAGTTTTTAAAATTTATTGAAACATGAATATTTACATAAAAACTTACGTTTATGTTTGGATCATCAGCATAAATTTTTTACTGCTCCGCGAATTTACTGTTAACGGTATTGCTGAAAGCCAATCAGTGTTGTTCTTAGTTGCTTATTAATCGCTGGGGGCGCTACTGGCTAATTACTTTATTTTTCCAACATACGTAATTACGCCTTAGTGACGCTGGTGGTGTATCTAATATGGCACATTTTCATTTATCTATTCCCATTGTGTGCACAATCGATTTGTTTCTTTTAATTCTGTAATTTATCAAACCCTTTGCTAAACGTATCGTCTCCTGGTTTCTAATTTATTGATAAACAATGTGAGGTGCGGAAATTGTTTTTTAATGATAGATTTTTCGTCAATCTGATGCCGGATTTATTGCCAACCTGTTAAATGAATTTTACCACAGCATTCATTTACACCGCTTCCTGATGCCTATTTAACATTATATTATTTTCCCTTTAATTAATAATTTAAATTTCCCATAAAAAAATAATTTCGTTTGTGCGCATTTTAAATAGATTTCTAGGAATACACTTAGTTTATATTTTTATGATTTATAAATAGTAATAATACAATGAACCTGTATACTTATTTCGAACGTAGCTGGTTAATGCAGATGTTTTATTTTTCCAATTAATATTTAATCATTGTTTCAAGCTAAGGTGCAAAATGACATGAATTTCATTAATTACAATATTCCTAATTCCCTATTTGTATATTAATGACACTTACCACTCAAATCTAATACTCATACTTCGTTAATTCGAGTATATCAAGATATTCTTAACTACTAATAGAAGGATCATCTACCATCAGATTTCCTAATTGAAGACAATTTAGAAATGAGTTAAAAATGAAATTTAAGGAACTAACTGTTTCTGCAAAATGAAATTGGGCAAAACTCAAAATAAAATTTGTGATTAATATGAATAAAAAGTAATTTAGAAGTATTGAATATGGTGAATGACCTTCACAAGAAGATATTACGAAGAGGAGAATATTCAAGAATTTGAGAAAAATTGTACTTGAGAGAAATGAAATGCTTTACTGTTGAGTTTTTCTATTTTAATCGTATTGAGATTTTATGCTGGGTGGTGTGAGTAAGCATAAAGCGTTCCTATTTCTACATATTTTTAGGTTTGTGAACGCGTTTTGTTTTTAAATAGATTCATGTCTTGATTTAGATTAACCATTTTTAATTAGAAAATTTAAGTGGGAATTTACAAATTTCTGAATTGGACAATGCACAGTCCTATCGTATAGATAAAATTTCTTACGCACAGAACTGTACATGTAATAATTGACAATTTTCTTATTTTTTCAATTACATTTCCAGCCAAAGCGTATAAATGGCAATTATAATTTCTGTTCTTCAGTGTATATGACTGCAGCATATAGTGAGATTATTTGAGAATATAGTGAGCTTTAAAAACACAGTACTTTCTTCAAAAGTTTAAACTCTAATTAATAGTACGGCAAAAGAGTGCTATTGTTGATCTCTTACTCCCTAAGAAATAAGAAATGTGTGCAAGAGAATACTGTGCAGTTCCACTAGATTTGCTAAGAAAGGGCTACAGTTTATATTACAGTAAAGTTCTTGGTAATGATAAATACAAAATTGCCGAGAAATCTAATGTAATCGTTTATGGTGGCATGGAATCAAGTTAAAAAGATATTTTACAGAATTTCAAATAAACGAAAACTACATGATTTTTTGTCACAAAGACTATTTGCTGCGTACAAATGGAAGGATTGACCAATGAAATGGTAATTCATGTGCCAATGCTCGAAACTGTAAACTATTTTGGAGTTTGTAAAAATTTTTATATAATTTATTTCAAATGATATGTCTTAGACTTGTTTAATTGCAGAATTAACCATATATTTTCTAATTTTTTATAGATGATTTGTTGAAGATGAACAATAGCGAGATGTAATTATACATAGCCTAATGAATTAAATTTAGCAACAAATTTTGAAATTGCAATGAGGGTGTTGCTATACTTTTGAGCAGGACTGTATAATAATTTTAGTTGAATCACAAGATTAAAAATTTTAATAGAAATATAGTAGTATACAATATATTGATATTTCTTTAATCTAATTAACTTAAAATGTATTGCCCATTGCACTGAAAAACAGCACGTTTTTATAACATTTTTTATAGAGTGAACAAAAGGAAGAGTGGGATTAAATATGAAGTAGAAAGCAATCTATTAAGCTTGTTCTTACGCTTGTATCTAATGCTGGTTTACGTTATATCACTTTTTATTTACCAAAAATAGTTTCCCTTAATACTTTGATATTTAGTAAGGTGTTATCAAAATAGACCAATTCATTAAGCATATGAAAACATCAAATACTGAATATGTATTTTAGGAGTAGACAATGTGTGCGAAATTAGTAGGAATTCGTTGATCCAGTGATTTAAAAATAACTAGTTGAATAATCTTAAATTGATTTTTGAATTTTTCAGTTTGCAAAGATGTTATAGTTTACCATAATGTAAAAGAAGGGTTATATGTCATGCATTTGCAATCAGACCCAGGAGGTACTTAAAAGTATTTTATATGTGGATTTAATAAAATTTTCACACTCATAAACAATATAATTAACTAAATAAAGGTTGTTCTTGATTTGCAGCTGTTGATATAAGTGTTTTTGAAATGCATTGATAAGGAGTTAGTTTCTTGAAAACACGAAGATAATCAGCTGTCATTCATTAGTCGTGGGATTGTTTTACGTATGTCCTAACAAAGAAAATTTTATTAGCTAAAAATTTGCAATTTCTTTTCCCCAACTAAGCCTAGATAGCACATTGAAAAAAAATTAGAAAGAGTTACAACGCAAATTTTTATATAATTTTTATAGCTTTCTTGAGCTACATACTCGTAAAAGCAATGAACCGGTATTGATACCAGTCACAATCACAGCCAACTGGATGACAAATCGCGGTCAAGCCTTCAAAAAAATAATTTACTATAATTATATTTGAAATGGACACAGGTATTGGGGAACCAAATATTTAGGTAAATTGTGATCCATTCCTTGTGCTGGCTGCTAAAATTAAGATCACTCATTGAAGCATTACCCATAAAATAGAATTAATTTAGCATCTTATGCAAATTTTATTGTTTTAGATGCATTTTTAGAAATTAAAAGAAAATATATCACTGAATTTTTCTTTCAATCCTTGTTTGAACAAGGACTTCAATCATTTTTTTGTATAAAAAAATTATCTAAAATTTAAAAGGTTTTATATTAAAGTTTTGTACCAGTATTTGCAAATAAAACAGAATAATAGTACTTTGTTTAATACTATATTGAAAATATTAATAAGAATGGAGTTTATGATATTCAGATTGCGGTCTATTTTTCATTGAAGGGTGTCATTTATTATTAATTTAGTGTAATCATAAAATATGTTCAGCATTTAAGTGTGTATTTTTGGGGCTACTAACATTGACGTCTAGTTACGAAAATCTGTTAAGCCATGGTTTAAAGACTGGACTTTATGAATAAGTGTTAACTTATTTTTCAGACTATGGAACACCTGTCGATATTATTTGTTAGCAGTAGTATCCTCTTGGCCGGATATTGAATTCTCTTAATTAGTTTAAGACGCTTTTGACGGTTTACATAGTGGGTTAGAATAGTTATAATCAATTGCAAAGTCTAATTAATTAATTAAATTAAGTATACACCAAAACATCTGATTTTATAAAATGTTAAAGTTAGCTATCAAACAATTTGCAGCTGAACCAGTCGCACATATTGTTGACTAATTGAAAGAAATGCAAACATATGTAATAAAAATGCTGAGAGTAAAGAAGCCTCCTTGTTGAAATTTAGTGCTCTGCAGTAAAAAGACAGTTTTTCAAAAAGACCTTTTATTTGTATAAAAATTCAAACACATTTTTAATATGATTTTTGTTGAAGTTTATTTAAACTATTTATCAAAAATTTAAATTTACAAAGTAATATTCAGATTAGAATGAAAATTACTATAACAATGACATAAACTACAAAAATTATCATATGAATTGGTATACTTTATGCGAACTAAATAAAACTCCATTTCATGTAAGTAACTATGTGTCATTAAAAAATTAGAAAATTTTTAGGTTCAAGGGAAGATTTCAAAATTTATAACGAAGTCGGTTTTCAATTTACATATTTCAAAATAATAAAATTTAGAAGACTGCTTTTGATTACTACTATTTCAATTAGCAAGCACTTAAATGAAGTGCATAGTTAGAAGTGGCGAGGCGCTGCTTTCGTCCTTTTTTGTAATAAATTTTTTGAAGTCATATTCATTAAATGCAATAGAACATCAAACACATATAACTGATTTTAACTCCTACAACTACAACTTTTCACAACATTAGCAAACTCCTTCCCTCTCCAACAAATTTTCAAATTTAAGAAGTTAAAAGGCTTCCAAATAACTCATTTTTATGAAATATTAGGTGCTATTTGTCATTTTCTTGAAAAATTTATCCTAGTCTTCAAAAGCAAGCCTCTTCTTTTTAGATCAATGTGCAACAACTTTCCTATTGCAACGCTTAAGATATTTGATATCAACTAATTTTTATACATTGTTTTTTATATTTGCTGTTAAAATTATACTACTGATTGCAACCCCATCTAGCGATCAAAGTAATTGTGTTACAAAATGGTGTATTAAGCATAATGGGGTACTAGCATAATTCCTATTCTTGAACATGGCATTTTAGTAGCTGTTATTCTCAATTGCATTACTAGACTGCATATATATATATATATATATATATATATAGTGAGAGCAAGCTGAATGGTAATGTTTACTATTTCTCTCGTTATGTTTAGTCAAATAGCTAGCCAATCTTTTATATGCAAAACGTGCAATGATGTAATAGATCATGATACTAAGTCGTTTCAATGTTATCATTGTAGAATATTTTTACATTTATCAAAGCTGTATTAAAACACTGATTACATACAGAAACACTTTCTCGCGTTTTGCTCACAGTTTATTGACCTGCAACATACTGTTCCTTATGGCCAATTTTCATATCTGGATAAAAAAATTTCGAAGTTAGAAGAAGCTTTTGCAGCTGCTGCTTATGAACTTGCCAATCTAATGCTTAATAATGAATCTCTCCTTAAACATATTAAAAAAGCGCTATCTGTATCTCCTAAAAACAACGATTATCATGATGATCAAGCTTATAGTCACCGTGTTACTTTATCTGGATCTCTGGAATGCAATTCATCCAAATTGGTGGATTGCTTGATGCACGATCAGAACATGTTTTGGACATTTTTGGATTTATCTCTGCTGACTCATCGGATATTCCGGATATTGTTCCAATTGAAAAATTCTCTACTGACAAGGTAAGACCACTTCTTGTTGATGTTAGATCAAACTGGTCCCAGCATTGTATTGCTTTGAAAACATCTTCTTAAATTTTAGTTCTTATAGTATATTCTTAAAACCAGAACTTTCACTGTCTGACAATGCTACTGAGAAAGCCTTGTTGAATAGAACAATTTGAGCTCATTTAAAGTGGGATTACGCGCTCTTTGCTGAAAATTCGTAATTTGATTTTGTACAATAACAAGAACCCTGTATCAATGGATTGACTTCCAAAACCTGTTGAATTTTATTTAACTTTACTCTATACCAATTGCCAAAGCCTCCTCAGTCTCAATCATCGCATATCCTTTATTCTAAGGTCAGGTGCTAAAATAGTGTGAACCAAAGATACTTGGTTGGATGGAACCTTCACCGCTAACTTATTTCCTTCCTCTGAATTTTTGGTAGTTGCAAGTAGTATGGATTGGGTCGAAGTACGTTGCTATTTGACCTTATGACCTTGGCAGGCTTCTCTGGCATGGCTATGATGTAATTGTGTACTTTGGCCGTCTGTCAATTTCTGACGTCATTGGAATATATTCTGTTTTGTTGGCAAACAATTTTGTTTGCAGTCTATTGTTTAAAATGTAACCAATTGTTTTTATACATAGAGGTTTAGGAATTTTTAAAATCACATGAGATTAGAATTGTTGCAATCTATTGTTCAAATTGTAGCAATTTTTTTATACACATCAAATAAAAAATTTTCAAAAATAAATAAAAATACATGTTTTCACAGATACATACTCTCACCATACAAAAAATACTTTTTCACTTTATGTGGTTTGTCACTTTTTGCACATTTGTAAACTTTTCCATGGCCTTTCTACTTTAATCATTTTTTGTCACATTACGTGGTTTGTCACTTTTTGCACATTTGTAGACTTTTCCATGGCTTTTCCACTTTATTCATTTGTTGTCACTTTACGTGGTTTATCACTTTTTGCACATTTGTAGACTTTTCCATGGCTTTTCCCCTTTATTCATCTTTTTCACTCAAATTTTACAAAAATGAAGTTTAAATCACTTTAACATTTATCACGATTAAAAAAACATTTTCAAATCATAAGATACTAGAATTCTTTCAATACACAAAAAATTTTTCACAAGTTGGAAATATCTCAATTATTATCACAATATTTTTTTCCCAATTTATAAACTTAGTAAATGATAGAAACGTTTTCCTTTCTTTTAGTTTATACCGGCTTTGGCTTTTTGCACATTTGTGACTTACATTTTGGTCCCAACGTTTTTTTCTCTTAGTTTATACGTTGTTTCGGGCTTCCACATTTATGACTTACATTTTTTTTTCGACGTTTTTACTTTCTTTGAGTTTACATGGTCTTTGACTTTTCCACGTTTGTGACTTACATTTTTTACGACGTTTTTGCTTCTCTTAGTTTAGTATTAAAATTAAGATATCTTTTCATCACTGAACAAAATGAAAATTTCATGATTGTATTAGTATAAACTTTCAAGAACGAGAAAGAAAAACGTACATGCCCATAAATACGACTAATCTTTATTGCAAATTCAGATTTTATTGTCATATTTTAAAGAATGAATGGTTTTGTTATTTAATATTGCATATAAATATAAATTTTAAGACATTGTACAATTAAATGATTGTTATAGTACTTACAGTTGTGTAATAGGTTATGAATTTTAAAATAAAAACTTTATAATTATTGAGAAAAAAATAAATATTTAACAAAGGTTTGCATTGTTTCACAGAAAGTACATGTGGTTAAAAATGATATATTTATTAGTCTTTACAAAAATTTTAGACTGAAATAGTGGAAAAATACTTGGAAATTCAAAATATATTAGTATTCTCTCTAATGTTATGCTTTAGAAACTCTAACAAGATCAGATATTGTTTCAAAAATTCTCAATCTCTATATGATTTAAAACATTTAACGGGAAAATGGAGTTAAAAACTGGTTTTCCTGATTGCATATTGTGAGATATATATTTTATATTTGAACCCAATGAGTAAAGAGCCTTGAAGAAATATTTATTTCATTTTATCCGCTTTTGATAATTGCAATTTACGCTATTTATTTCTATAAATATAAATATATCACAATATCTTGTATTCAGAAAATGTTCCTAAGTTGTTTTAATACCTAATTTACAAAATATAGTTTAAATCATTTAACAATTGTGGTTGTGATTATATAATCTTATAAACCATTACAAATATATAAGGTACAGTGCCCAAATAACGCCCACAATTCAAGTTTTTCAAGCCTGTGGTCCACGATGCGCACTAAATTCTACTTTATTGATATTGGTGAATGAGTTTGGNAACAATCTCACAGTCAGGACGTAAGAATTCGTTATCTTCCTGAACAAGTCCAACGCACTCCTCGTGATACCAAACAGCACAATTACCACAACTTCTCATATCGGACATGAAATCCTCACCGCAAATGGGACAATACCAATCACCATCACGATTTTCTTTTCTTGATTTGATCGAAGTTCTTTTCACTCTTTGCTTTTTCATTTGAGTCGTGTCTTTCCCTGGGTACTCATCATTTGGCTTAGATTTTAAAATTGTTTCTGTTGAGAATAACGATTTCTCAACGATAGTAGCTTTGTAGTTAATTATTACGTTTACGTATTTTGGAGATGGGATTTGAGCCCTACTGTTATTCAGCTATGATAAGATAAAAATCTTAACCCAGATGAGGATTTTTATAACTGTGTTTTGAGTGGGCGTTATTAGGAACCCTTTGATGGCCTGACAAATGTCGTTCTACAACAAGATAATCAAAATAATGCTACACCTACACTGTAATTTATTCTGAGATACCATGCTATGCTACAACACTGTCATCATCTAGCAATAACTCANAATAATGATACACCTACACTAACTGTAATTTATTCTGAGATACCATGCTATGCTACAACACTGTCATCATCTAGCAATAACTCACCTTACAGACTCCACAGCTGTTTCAAACTGCATTTCACGAAAATGTTGGCTACGCAAATAGGGAGAAAGAAAATCAATCATTGTCTGTACGAAGTTAAATTTGCAGCAGCGTCACTAGAATATAGATCAGAATCGTTGGCTGACAGAGCAATACCATCAGCCAATCAAAAGCCAGTAACCGTGTTTCCTGAGGGAAATATCACAGGGTGGGCGTTATTTGGGCCTGGGCGTTATTTGGGCACTGTACCTTATTAATTAGATTAATTGTTTTGAGTACTGTATACTTAAATTAATTTTATATAGCTTTGATATTCACTTTCAATTTAAAAACTTTGCTTCTTTTCAATTCAAGTTATATATTGTGTAGAATTACATTAATAACCATAATCATTTTTCAATTTCATGAGTGTTTTGCAAACTGTGTACAAGTATTTTGTTTTCTAAAATCAATAAATTAAATCATTTTTGCGTAAATGTATTCTTTATGAAAATGTGTTTCATGATATCTAATTTATTCGATTATGAAATGGCGTTATGTATTCACTTGTGATTATCAAAATTACTCATTGACTGAAAAAATGCGAATGTTAACACTTTTATAATTTTTATAATTTTCAAGCTGTGAATGGCATAGAAAGTGTTTTGTTTTTAGCTTAGAAATTTGGAGTTTCACTTTTCCACTTTGTAGATCAATACATAAATGCACATGTTAGGAATAATGTTAGCAACGATTTTTATATTCCTTTTTTTAAGGTTTATACAATTCGAGTGTAATTATCTAACTTTCTCAGAATTTTTTGTCTCATGAGCGTTTGAAAATTCATACAATTTATTATTTTGAAAAGCAAGTAAAGATAATCATTTGTTACATTAACGCACTTTATGTCAAGCCAAGGTATTTATTTGTGGTGAGATATTGTTTTTTTAGCTGATATCTCATAAACATTTAATACAATTTGGCAAAGCAAACAAATTTTGTTATGTAAATACTAATAAATATATCATTTTTTAACCACATGTACTTTCTATGAAACAATGCAGACCTTTGTTAAACATTGATTGTACTTAATGTAATGAAATATTTATTTTTTCTCAATAATTTATAAAGTTTTTATTTTATAATTCATAAACTATTATAAACTGCAAGTACTTTAACAATCATTTATTTATAGAATGTCTTAAAATTTATATTTATATGTGATATTAAATAACAAAACCATTCATTCCTTAAAATGTGAAAATAAAATCTGAATTTGCAATAAAGATTAGTCATATTTATGTGTATGTATGTTTTTCTTTCTTGTTCTTGAAAGTTTATACTAATACCGTCATGAAATTTTCATTTTGTTCAGTGATGAAAAGATATCTTAATTTTAACACTAAACTAAGAGAAAGGAAAAACCTCGGAAAAAATGTAATTCACAAACGTGGAAAAGCCAAAAACCATGTAAACTCAAAGAAAGGAAAAACGTCGAAAAAAAAAGTGTCTCACAAACATGGAAAAGTCAAACACGGAATAAACTAAGAGAAACAAAAACGTTTCTATCATTTACATAAGTTTATAAATTGGGAAAAACATGTTGTGATAATAATTGATATATTTCCAAATTGTGAAAAAAATTTTTTGTGTATTGAAAGAATTCTACAAATGTGCAAAAAATGATAAACCATGTAAAGTGAAAAAAATGAATAAATTGGAAAATCCATGTAAAAGTCTACAAATGTGCAAAAAGTGATAAACACGTAATGTGACAAAAAATGATTAAAGTAAAAAGGCCATGGAAAAGTTTACAAATGTACAAAAAGTGATAAACCACGTAATGTGACAAAAAATGATTAAAGTCGAAAAGCCATGGAAAAGTCTACAAATGTGCAAAAAGTGACAAACCACATAAAGTGAAAAATTATTTTTTGTATGGTGAGAGTATGTATCTGTGAAAACATGTATTTTTATTTATTTTTGAAAATTATTTGTTTGATGTGTATAAAAAATTGCTACATTTTGCACAATAGATTGCAACAATTCTAATCTCATGCGATTTTGAAAATTCTTCAACTTCTGTGTATAAAAAAAATTGGTTACATTTTAAACAATAGACTGCAAACAAAATTGGTGCCAACAAAACAGAATATATTCCAAGGACGCCAGAAATAGGCAGACGGCCAAAGTACACAATTACATCATAGCCATGCCAGAGAAGCCTGTCAAGGTCAAAAGGTCAAATATCAACGTACTTCGACCCAATTCATACTACTGTTGCACGCTGTGATAGATCTACTTCTAAAGATCACGGTGGTTGCATTATTTTGGTTCACAAATCAATTATTGCTAATAGCATTCCTTTTCTTCAGAATGTTTATTTTGCATGTTGTTCATTTCTTGAGGCTTCTGGTATTCCTTTTCTTATTGTATTTACAACTTCCCAGCATTTAGTCATTCAGACAATCATTTATCAATATTAAAAGGTACATTGGCGATGCAGTCGATTACTTCAAACAGCTCTGCACCACTAGATCGCTATCTTTCTGTAAGAAAAATATTGTGGTAATTGGTGATTTTAATCTTCCTCAAATTTCCTGGATTGATTGTTACTCTTCCTTAGAGTACGAAAATTGAATTCTTGATTACTTTATGCAGATGGGCTTTAAGCAGATTATCGATTTTGCTACTCATATAAATGGCAATACCTTGGATTTGGTCTTTACATGTCATGACAATTTCAATGTCACTGACGTTTTAGCTCCTAAATTTAGTTTCTCGGATCACGCCATTATTATGATCAGCGCCAATTTGCTGTTGAACTTTCCACATGGAGACCAACTTCTTGAATTTAGTGATTCTTAACTTGGTGACGACTGTACAGGTTCTCACAAGCCCCATCAGAAATTCTGACGTTATTGTTCACCAGGCCAACTTTTTCATTTCGTTCTTACAATCAGTATAATGATGACTATGTTTACTACTGGTACCGCTGCCTCTTTGATATTATCTCCTCTGCTGTGGCGAAGAAATGCCAGCTTCAGAAGAAGCTTCCCAGTTGCTTTTCATCACACTCATTTGATCTGTATAACAAAGCTTTGTCGGCCCGGAATGTATAGTGGGTTGTTGACTCTGAGGTCTCATATTCCTACCTGCTTCGTTCAATTGACAATCTCTTCAATTCAGGAGAAATGGATAAGTCTGCTTTGTGGAGAATTTCGCCAACTTGACTGACACCAACTCATGCTTTAATTTGCTCAGCTTCTTCACCAAATCAGTTACCTAGTTCGATGAATTATGATAGTTGTACTAGATCCAATGATTTTGATATATCTTATTTATTTAATAAGTATTTTGCTTCTGTATTTTCTTCAGATGCAGAGTTTATTTCGTGTGAACCATCTGTAATCAATGACATCCATATCACTCATAATGATATTTTAAATGTAATGGACGATTGTTCTAAAATGGGCTGCAGCGCAGACCATTTGCTTGGGAATTTTTTAAATCAATATGCGGCTGCGTTATCACCACTCTATTTTGAATGTCTCTAAGGGTTTTCTTCTTTTTTTTATAAATGTCAGAGCTTCTTTTCCTTGATTTTTCTAATCGAGGTTGGTCGAGCTTTGCACACAATGAAGAACAAAAATGGCCAGGATTAATGCCAAGGTGTTCAAAAACTTTTAATAATGACAGATTGCTATGATTGAAATAAGCTACAGCTGCATAAGCAGCTTGCTCAATAACTTTTGTTTAGCAATGCGTCGTAGCTTATGTTTTTTAGTCCTCTTTTTGTTCTTTTTGTCACCCATTGAACTTACGATGAAATAGCAATACGATTAGCTGAAAATAGTTTTAAATAGGCTATGTCTTCTTAGTAATGATTTAGAGAGGCTACGCTAAGTGTAAAGACATAAGATTTACATACAAATTATGCCTTAACCCTTAGAGCGTCTCTTAATTTATTAAAATGCGCCTATAGCTAATGATGGAAACTTCATTGGTAAGTACTTATTTGATAACAAAAATTTCTAATTGCGTTTGTCTTAAAAAAGGTTCTATTTTTACTTCGGATATATCTTACAAAGGTGGAAAAATATGAGCGCGTAAAAGTACGCCATGGGTGCTCAGGCACAAACTAGGCGAGAGCGTACGTGTACGCTGTAGGTACTGTGAGGGTTAATAGGTATAAAACAAAGGTAAACGCTGTACTGGTCATTGCTAAGGGCGTTGCTATGGAATTTATCTTAAGGTGTCCATTTTGAACCCTAAATTTCAACCTGAACCTCACCATACATCGGTTTGCAACACTAAGCTAGAAGCTTCAAACTTTTGAAAAATTGCTATAGCAAAAATATGATAATTTTTATTTTTTTTAATTTATTCAGGGGTGACCTACTTTAAGCAGAATCCTTCATTAATTAGGATATTTACACGAGGTTGGTCGCATTTGGTCCGAGCGCCATTTTAGTAGTCGTATTATCTGATTTAATTGCTCTTCCTCACCAGAATTGAATGCTCACATCCACCTTATTAACAGAAGCTATAAAGAAATTCTTCGCTGTTTCAAATTGTGATTATCTTTCCTTTTGGAGGTAAACCAACTAGATCTCATTAACATTAATTAGCCTATATTTGCTTGTAATTATACACAATACATATGACTAAATACAATTATGTAACACATACGTATATACAAATATGTACAATCTACAAACTAGGTTACAAATTACAAGAATAAAAATAATAAAAACACAGCTAAAACACACATTTACAAAAATTCTAAAACTATGATGACATAATTTTGTCACACGTTTAGTCGCTTAGATGTTCCTATTTGGTATTGTTTGTTTAATAAGTGTTGTTTTAGAAGTTTTTTAAATTTATATATAATAATAATTATATTATTAAATTGCGGCACGTGTAAATCTAAAGTAGAAAAATTATTCAAATCGATTTTGTTTAGTCTGATATATCTGATGTCAGCTGCTCAAAATCATTGCGCATGTGCTTTGGCAGTATGTGGCCACATTCAATGATAGGTTTTATTTGTACATAGCCAGGACAATTTACATTAGGAAATACTATTTCAATATAATAATTTTTAAATCTTAGAAGTGCAATGTAACGTCAGTGCTCGACTTATTTTGATTATTGGAAATATTCTTACATATTCTAAATTGAATTAATCTTAATCTAATCTGAACATTTCTTTGTAAACAAGATGACTGTAATTGGATTAATACATTTTTCTTGGATGTAAGAGTCCACAATGCAGAGTATAACGACATGCTTCCATTTATTATTGCAGTCAAGCGTTCCTATTCCAAGGAGACTTTCATTAATGTCATTATATTGCTAAATTCTTAAACTAAGCTAAGAAATTTAAAAATTAATAAGCTAAGTAGTTTTTTAAATTAAAAAATAGTGTTGAACATTATTGTGATAAAATCCTGCTCCAATAAATGCATTGCAATCATTGCAATATTTTTTTCAAATGCCATGATTTACATCCACAAATTAATGTTCATGCAGATATCATTTGAAGCACTGTGTAGCTGGAGAACCATTTTAAGCAGATTTAAAAATGAACTTTGAGCCTAAAGACATTAAAATTCGCTTCATATTTTGCAAAATTTCCTGATTTTACTATTATTTATATTTATGAAACAACATTTGTCTTTTGAATTGTAAATATTTTCACACAATTTTATTAAAATATACTTGTGTATAAAAAACCTCTATTTTCTGTTTAATGATATTTTGAATTTTCCAATGACCTATTATTGTATACGCAATCAAAGGCATATCCAATCTAAATTTATCATAAGAGTTTATAAATCAAACACTGTATTTCAATTCTGGATAAATTCTACAAAATCTTTAAACAGCATTAATAAAAATAAAAACAAGAGTAACTAAACATCAACAATCATTTTATGGTGAATATTAATACCACTAACTACATTACAAAATTCAGTAAATGAGATTCTACCATCTCCATCAATGTCTGCGTACATTATGGTTTTATCAACAATCTGTTGCAGTTGTTCGTCTGTGATTGTACAGGCGCTACCACACATCATTTTCAGTACTTGAAAGAGTTCACCATTACTGATAAATCCATCCCTATCAATATCATAGATTCTGAATGCAAAACGAAGTTTCGACTCCTTACTCCCTTTCACAGAAAATAATGACACACCATCAATAAACTCCTCAAAATCGATTTGTCCATTACCATCTGCATCAAAAATATCTATTACGCGTTTTGCGAGAGGATTGTTTTTTAGTTCTGGAAGTGACATGAAGTCTTCTTGAGAGAGGGTACCACTTTTATCCCGATCCAGTTTCTTAAATCTTTTTCCAAGACGCCGAACTTCTTCATGACTGAAGGTAGAGCTTAACTCCATTGAAGGTTCGTTTCCCATTTCAAAATTATCTCGAAAATAGTATTCCCACAATTTCAAATGATTGTAATTTACATCTTAAAACATTTACCGATTTATTCATTGCCTCTTGCTTTCTAGGAGGAGTAATTTTGTTCGTTTGAAAGTGGTTAATAAAAATATGTAAATGCAACTGAGGTAACAAAAATAGGAAATCACGTTTAGAATATTTCCCCAAAATATTTTTAATGTAATTAATTCTTCTTTATGAATTTAAAACGTAATTGAAAAGGGATTTGCTATTTTCTTATATTAGTTATTAAATATTAGTTGCAATATTGTAGCCTAGCACTGTTCTAATTTTTGTTTCACGGTGAAATGTACAAAATTACAGTCAGTAAATTTGATTGACAGCCAGAGGAGCAAGTTGAAACTGGAATAAATGCCACTTTCACAAAAAAGTTCTAATAAAACTATTAGATTGGCATATCATGCCACTGTAATAAACTTTCGTTTGCTTATTACATTGACACCTTGAGCTCATATTTTCCCTTAATAGAGAGATGGGCTGGCTGTTTTAACAACAATTTCCACGGAAAATGTTTCGATGGAATGGGAATCGAACCATTGGATTTCTCAAAGAGTTATCATTTGTGAATTGGCTTTTGTTGAAAGTGTTGTCGTTGGTGTATACTTTTACTGTTTGGCATCACGTGTCCTCAAACAATTTGAATGAAGTAAATTGCAATACATTTCAAATTCAAGCAATAATTAGCAAAAATTTTGATCTCTAAACGTAGACATTAAGTAAGAAAGGGTTTATAAGAAAAATATAGTTTCATCAAGCAAATTTGGGCATCATTTTAACAAAGACATGTATTGTTGAAATATAACTAAATTTAACCCATAGTAATATAAGCTGCTATTTTGTAATAATTTCCATAAATATATATTATTTTATCTTTAAAATTTGTAGTTTTGAACCTACTTCGGCTCCTTTTCTGATTCATGAAGCCCAATTCAATAGTTTCTAATTTTAAAATAAAGGAATAAAAACCTAACCAATTAATCAATACATTAGCAATAATATAGTTTTGGGATATTTTGCCCGATTATAAAATTAAAGGTAATATATTTTAACTAATTTGCAACCGTGCTAAATTTTTTCTAAAAAAAGCATGCATTGTTTTTCAAAATAGAAACCGAAACGTTCAATGCTTACGTATATAAATCTTGAATGTTATCTGATCAAAAGTCTAATTGAAAAAAATTTTTAATTTTAGCAATGTTTAGATAAATATGCAATTTTATTTTATAAGTCAGTATGATGAATGATTCCCAAAATGAACTTCTGAATACTTCACCATTATATTAAAATATTTGAAGAAGTCTTAGCTGCATAAATGTACAAGTTTATCAATGACAATCAAATGTTAGCAAACAATCAATTTGGATTTCGACCTAAGTTCAGCACACCTGATGCAATTATAGAAAAATTAACCTAAATTTATATCGGAATTTGTTTACAATGATTTGTTTACGTGAGAAAAACTTTTAATTCAATGAAATTCGACATTCTGAAGGAAAAAATTAAGGCGACAAGGTTTTAGTATCAATGCAATAAATTTATAAATCAATTTCTATAAAGGTGTGTACAAATCTAGTTATACATTGTTCTCAAATTGTTCATCCGCGAGCCCACATGATTTTAACCACAACATCTGAAAGATGTCTCCTCACAAGATGCAAATGGTGCTGGTTTTATTACTAATCTGTTCCTGTCAATGACGCCTAAACTTTTATTTTTTCAGTCCTTGGTTCCTCTCCAACTTTCTACCTGAGTTCATTCAACTACTTTTGACAAGCGCTCGTTTAACTTCCCTTTCAATAAAAAAATTGAGGAACGCGAAGCATAGCATTTGGAGAAAACCATAAGATTTGCTTGGAAATACAGAATAAAAATTGAAGAATCAAAGCTGCAGGCCGATCTAGAACCAATCCAACTTGTTGAGTTACTCGAAAATAACTAAGGCTCCGGTTTCCAAGAATAATCAAACTATTGATGATATTAAAAATTCATATGGAAAAATCATTCCTGATGATTATGAAAATTCTAATGAACAAACAAGACTTTTATTAATCTAGAAATTTCGTTTTCGTTTTACAACAAGGTTTGAAAGTTTAAAAGCAATTATCAAGCTTAGGTCTAATAAATCGAGTGGGTCTTCTAAAATCCCTTCTAGGGCATTTAAAAACACTGCAGGTATCATAGGCAGTCCTTTAAATTATAATATTTAACGAATGCATAAAAAGTAACTACTTTCCGGATTATTTAAAACCTGATCATATTACTCTTATCTTTAAGAAAAATGATCAGTCTCATGCCAAAATTATCGCCCAATTTCAATTACTTCTCCAATACGCGAAGATTTGAACGATTGTTACATGATCAAATATCAACACATAAATGTGTACTACCTACTTTCAAATTCTCAATTTATATTTCGTAAAGATTTTTCAACTACTGATGCCTTATTAAATGCTACAGAAAAATGGAGACCATCACTAGATGCAAGCAAATTCGTAGCTTATTGCCTGCTTAGTAGGCAGTGCAATTACCAATACTGATACCGAACACAGAGTGTTTTGTAAAATACCGAATACCGGGGTTGTATACCGAAATGACGGTACTTCAATTTAATAGCTTGACAAAATTTACTGTTATTCAAGATCAAGAGTACCAGACAAATAATAACAAAGTTTTTATCACAACTAAGAGGAATACGTTTGTTTGATTAGCCAAATAGTACAGATGTGGAAATGGGAGCGACAACGAATGTTGTGCATATCTAATGTTGCCGTCCTTCAATTTTATAACAAGTCATTCAACGAGCAACTGCGTATCGTATTTTCGCATTACGTGAAGCAAACCGGTTGTTTTCAGGGGCGTACGCAGGATTTTCTGACGGGGGGATATCATTGCCATTACACAATGCGGGGCGAAGCCCCGCGAAAATTTTTGAAAACATTGAAAAAATAGATCCTAAAAATGTGTTTCACTATCCTAGATTTTAAATTTTTCAATTTTTTAAGAAAATTTTTTTGGTTTATCCAGTCAAAATCAAATTTGGAAACCAGACGGGGGGGGGCATTCCAACATGTCCCTCCTGCGTATGCCACTGGTTTTTTATCCTGTGTTGAGCGAAATGAGTCTTGTTTGGCCATCAAATTTTTGTGTGTACCAGCAACGGCTGCTGCTTCAGAACGTCACTCGACTGATGCAGGAAATACAGGCACTAATCTGAGATTTCGTTTGGATGAAAAAAAATGTATTCTTTCATTTTAATTCTTTTTTCATTTTTGGGTAATTTGACTAACTAATTATCAAATACAAGTTTTAAAAATTCTAATGCGAGATTCTGCAACAAAGGTATATCAAATATTTAGGATTTTATAAACATTTTCTACTACTCGTTATTTACTATTTCCTTGTTGGAATTTTCAAAATTTATTCTTTCATTTTTAATCCCATTTTTCCTAACATCATCAATATACCGATACCGAAACGAATATCAAGATTTCTGTTGCCATACCAAACCGATACCGACCGAGTTCAAAAATTGCAATACCACACAGCCGACAGCCCTACTGCTTAGATCTTTCTAAATAAGATTTCGATTCTATTGATCATGACATACTAATAAAAAAATTGTCCTATATGTGATTTTCTAGCAGAACTTTAATAACTAACATTTTGGCTACCTGTTGTCCTTCAGGGGAAAAATTTAGGTCTCCTTCTTTTCAGGATATATCTAAGCTACATAAATACAATAACTGATTGTAATTAATTCAATATGCCGCTGATAACTGCATATTCAAAGGTAATAAATCGATGCATTTAGCAATTGATTCTGCAGCACAAATTTGCAACAAATTGTCAACGTCTATCAACGTGTGGAAGTTATTCATAAATTGAAGTAAAACAGAATTTTGTATTTTACAGCCTTCTACGGCAAATTTCTATATTTCAGCATTAACTCTTAATTTCAATAACGTTAAGATTCCAACTGTAGACAATCTTTAAGTAGTTAGGAATAACTTTTGAGTTAACGCTAAATTTTAAATTATGCATTAACGCAATAGTTCGAAAATTGGCTATAGACATAAGAAGTATGTCAATGATAGTAATGCAATTACCAGCCTGGGCGATAATTCGATTTTTTCATTCATGTATAATAAGTCAATATGGTCAACAAATTCAAAAAGTAAGAAATGAGGCTATTAGGTCAATATTTGTCAATATTTTTCAACATTCACTCCCAGTGAATTTAAATGTGTAACAGCCGTATTAACTTTTGAACCGCCCTGGTGTTTGTGGTTTTCCTTGTTTTGTGCTGCAGATTTCAAGAGATTACCGCATATTGATTACGATTTTGGACAAAATGCAGCAACAGTCATGCACTGTTCAAGACGCATGGGATGATTTCAACAGCATTCTTATTGGGCACGCATTCAGTGGGGACTCTTGTAGCCTGGCACAGTATCTTGGCGGTCGCCTTCCCGGATGTGGATATGCTAAGTTTTTTGACATGGAAAACGATTCAATTTCGCCGTCAACATACGCCTTCTTGCGACAATATCCACCAACATCTGTAGAAATTGAGCGCTTTTTCTCAAGGCTTGGAAAACTTCTACAGAAAGACAGGAATTTTAAGCCTGCCCATGTTAATCAAAAGTGGAAAATCTTGATAAGTTCTTGGAAATTTCTTAGATTTTTCTTGGAAAAAACTTGCAAGAACTTGGCAAGAAATTTCCAAGAAATTCCACGAATCTTGAAAGAAATTTTCAAGAAATCCAAGAATCAGGAAAAATCTTGAAAAGTTCTTGGAAGTTTCTTAGATATTCTTGGAAAAAACTTGCAAGAACTTGGCAAGAAATTTTTAAGATTTTCTAAGAATCTTGAAAGAAATTTCCAAGAAATTCTAAGAAGTATAGAAAATCCTCAAATGTTCTTGGAAGTTTCTTAAATTATTCGTT